>PVJL010003042.1:0-55337 GCA_004026885.1 Lyroderma lyra | reverse complement strand
AGTCCCGTCTCACGACAACGTACGGCTCAAAATCGGCCTCCCACTCAACCCGGTAAGGCGTGGTGGCGGTCCGCCACTTGGCGAAGTTTGTGGGCGCGTGGCCCTTTGTCCAGACGTGGTACCTGGGACACATGGAGAGAAGCCAATGAACGGAAAGAAGGAAGCAGAGCTTTCCGAAGGCTGCCGACTTAGAGGAAGAAGAGGTATATCCTGGTACAGTTCTTGTGGGTTGACTTGTGTCTCCTCCCCCGCCCCCCCCCCCCCCCCCCAAAAGACACACCTAACCCCAAGTACCTGTAAATGTCACCTATTTGGAAATAAGGTCTTTGAAGATGGAATCAAGTTAAGGTGGGGTCATAGTGGATTAGAGTGGGTTCTAATGCCAAGACTGGTATCCCCACAGGAAGAGGTCAACTGAGTGCAAGACACACACACAGGGCAGAAGGCCAGGTGAAGACAGAGGCAGAGAATGAAGTGATGCGCCCATATGCCAGGGAATGCCAAGGATGGCCAGCAACCACCTAGAAGGAGGCAGGGAGTTCTTCTCTAGAACCTTCGGCAGAGTCAGGAACCTGCCAGCACCCTGATTCCACACGCTTGGCTTCCACAACTGTGAGAGAGTAAATTTCTGTTGTTTCCAGCTACCCAGGTTGTAGTATTTTATTACAGCGGCCGCAGGACACTCATCTCATCTATTATCTACATCCTTCACTTCCGGGGAGAATCACTGTGAAACGTGTGAACTCCTGCAGTGCTCTGGACCACTGATACGGAACCAAGTGCACGTTGGTCTGTCCTCCTTATTCCTACCAGGGACCCCTGTGGAAGACAGAGGTCTGAGGTGACCCTCAATGACACTGCCTTCCTAAAATGTTCTCCCCCTTGAGGGAGAGCCTGTGAATATATCATTCCTGTGGTTTCCTTACATTACATGGCAAAAGCGATTCCACCCCCAAAGTTTCTGATCCAGGAGGCCTGCATTTCTGAGCAGACCCTGGAGACTGCTGATGCACTGGGCCCGGGACCATGCTCTGAGGACCACTGCCCTGGAGGACGGGAGGGCTGTGGAGGACTTCTCATTCCAGGTGCAGTCTGGAGGAAGCGTCAGGTGCTCAGAGGCTTAAGAGTTCATCATTTTGGGAGTTCCCTGATGGTGTAGTGGCTTAAGGCTTCGGTGTTGGCGCTGTCAGCGCTGCGGCCTGGGTTCGGTTCCCAGTCAGGGAGCTACCCACATACCAAAAAGCAAAAAAAAAAAAAAAAAAAAAAAAAAAAAAGAGTTCATCATTTGGAGAGAAGGTGACAAATGCAGTTTCTCAGAGGCACGGACTGTAACTTAGCACTTGGCGTGGAGGCTTGCAAGCTATTGGCCGGAGCAGCATTCACGGACACAGCAGGCCAAGCCCCAGCTCTGGTGGCAGATGCAGACTAAGGTTTGGTGTCGGAGTTGCAACTTTACCTGCAACTTCAAACACTGACTGGTGAGAACATTCTGGACTTGACCAGTGGTCCCATGGTAGTCTGGTTAGGAGCAGCAGTGTCCAAACTTTTGGCTTCCCTGGGCCATGCTGGAAGAAGATTTGTCTTGGGCCACACATAAAAATACATGAACATTAATGATAGCTGATGAGCTAAAAAAAGGTCACAAAAAATCTAATAACGTTGTAAGAATTTGTGTTGGGCCGCATACAGAGCCGTCCTGGGCTGCAGATTGGACGTGCCTGGTTAACATAGCCTCTGCAGTTCCTCAGACCTAGGCTGAATCCAGGCTCTGCCATGTACTGGCTGTGTGTCTTCAGGCAAGTCATTTAGCCTCTCAGAGCCTCAGTTTCTTTGTCTGTAAAATGGGATAACAGTATCTGCCTGAGAGATCTGATATGAGGATTAAATGAGCTGACCTCTGTGCCTGCTACAGGGTAAGCACTCAGTCAATGGTAGTTATGGGGAGTTCCCTGGTAGTGTAGTGGCTTAAGGCTTCGGCGCTGGCGCTGTCAGCGCTGCGGCCTGGGTTCGATTCCCAGTCAGGGAGCTACCCACATACCAAAAAGCAAAAAAAAAAAAAAAAAAAAAAAAAAAAAAAAAAAAAAAAAGGTAGTTATGTCTTTCTGAAAAGAAAGAAGGCTTGATGTGTGGGGACAGTAACTGTTTCAGGCCACCTTCCAGAAGTCTGGAAAGAGGAGGAAGGCTGGAGTTTGAGTCCTGGTTCCACCAGGGATCCCTCTACTCCTCAGTTATCTGTGTAAAATGTGAAAAAGGATCACCTCTGAATTGTTGAGTGAATAACCTATCTTATAAAGTTGTTTTCACAAAATGAAGTTTGAGAAAACCTTCTAGAAACTTCCAGTAACTTAACAGTGGCATGAAAACCTAAGTTACTATTGCAATCTTTTCAATAAAATTCAGACTGCCTAGACATGTATGCTGTTTAGCTCAAAGGAAATGCTGGCCACTTGCACACCATTGGAGATGGAGGCCTCCCTTTAAACAGGAGCAGATGGAGGTGACAGCCCTCTCCCTTCAGGCTGCTCTGTCAAGAGACCCAGCAGGATTCCTACTTGTCCCAGGGGTGTGACACTTAATGCCGCAGCCTGTCCCTGGGAGAAAGGACTCATTCACATCTGTGTCATCATACGGACCCCGGGGCATTGGGTCAGGGGGCAGGATGACTCCCCAGCGATGTTGCTGTAGGGCCTAGGGGCCTGGGAGACTGGGAAAATGAGGAATTTGTCCGAAACGGTCACTTGGGCAACAGGAAAGTTAGCTGCCACTTGTGCTGTGTCCAGTCTTGAGGTCACTCTGATGACTTTAGCAGATGAAGCGACTGAGGACCTTGGCGAACAGCTGCCTCCTCCCTGCCTAGACCCCTGCCCCCACGGGGTTGAAACCCACTCACCAGACGAATGAATGACCAAGCAGACAACAGAGGGAATTCAGAGCCAGCCGACGGGAGCAGGAGCCTAAACTGAGCGTCAAGTACAAAAAGAGAAGCCAAACGTCCTGCTCAATACCCCTGTCCTTCTATCTGGACTCCTAATGCCGATCACCCATGTCCGAAACAAAGTCCCTGGCATGTGGAAGAAAAAGAATAGTCCACGGACACAGTCTGGGGCCAGCGGTGCCTTTTTTTTCCCTGGCCTTGAAGTGGCCTAATGCTAAGCAACACACCCCGGGCGGACAGCTTTGGAAGCTGGGTCTCCCAGAAGCGGGCAGGCTTCAGGCACCCCGAGGGGGCAGCAGTGAGAGCCACGCACCTGAAGGTGAAGAGCGTCCCCATGTCCAGCATTGACAGCAGCTCTGCTTTAGACTTCGGGAAAGAGAGCCGGTAGCGCAGCGTCTCAAACGCGGGGACGATCATCGCTTTCTTGGTGTTGGCGAGGTCGAGCTGGATGACAGACTTCCTGAAAAGAGGGGGTGGGGAGAGACAGGGTTCCTGTGATGCCAGGCAAAGGCCTTCCCTGCGTGAGGGCAGGGAGGTGTGGGAGAGAAACCCCAAGTCAGCATCTCAGTTTAAGGGTGGGGAAACTGAGGCCCAGGGAGGCCAAGCAGCTTGCCCAATACTACCCTGGAGTCCAGACTGGAACTGGTGTCTCTGAGGGGACAGAGGGCAGGTCACATGGGAGGGGCTGGGGAACTCTCCCTCCCTTTTGCAGTGCAGGTCCCTGTCAGAGCCAAGTATAGCAGGCGGGTCTCCCAGGAATCACAGGGATTAGAGCCCAGCCTGCTGGGTCCACTGGGCTAGCCACATGGGAGCAGCTGGACATACAGCTAACAACGGAATCACTAAGTTAGTGAGACTCCGGACGTGATGGGGCCAGGATTCAAACGCCGTCTGTGTTCATTACAAGCCTCCTGCTCTACGCTCCTCTCTGGACCTTTCTTCCTGTCCAAGTGATGGCCATAGACCTGGGCCCTGGGTCCCATCTCTGTGACACCTCCGCCCCTTGAATCCTCCAGACCCCGAGCCTCTGATCTAGCCACGTACAGGACAAGAGTGTCCCACGTACTGGTGGAAACTTCTCTGTCCTCTCACCACTCCTGCCTCTGAGCCTGGCCTGCTCTGCTCCTCCGAGAGCCAGTCCCTCCCGCTCTGATCTGTCTGCCAGTTCCCAGCTCTGTGGCCAGGACTTGGAAAGGGAGAAAGAAAGGTCCAGAGAGGGCCATGGAGCAGGAGGCTTGCGATGAGCACAGACAACATTTGCATCCTGGCTCTGCCACTTTGTAAGTCTTGCCACACTGACCAAGTATAATACTTTAGCTTCTCACTATCTCAGGTTTCTCCTCCCTAAAATGGGGCAATAAATTTCCCTCCGGCAGCTGCCCTGGGGGTTGAATAAGGTAATGTGAATATAGTTTGGCACACCTGCACGTGGCAGACTCGTGGCCACCAATGCTCACTACTACACTGCAATGCTGTCACTATTCCGTGGCTTGATCATTCCTGATCTCTTTTGGCTGTGACCTCGATACTTCCTTCTGCCTTTCTGCTCAGGCCACTGACCTTTGGGTCTGAAGGCCTGCATGGGCCAAGTGCTTATAATGTCTGAAATAGAGAAAGCAGTCTCCCTCGGGGTAACGTGAGGCATTGGGAGGCGTTTTGCAAAATAGTGGAAGAAACAGCACTCCGCAGCAACAGAACTGTGTTCTTGAAGTCGTGTGACTCAACGGAATGAGCGGGGACTAGGGCTGCCCTGCAGAGTCGTCATGCTATCAGGGAGTATACTACCAGGCCAGCTCGGGACAAGAGCAGAGAGGCAAATCCAGAAGGACATCAGCAGGGTTTGGTATCACCGAATGAAGATGGGGAATCTGGGCCAGGTCGGAGTCAGGACCGGCATCAGAAAACACTGTGGTGAAGGGGTCGCACCAGTTCCCAGTGGAGAGAGGATAGCTAAGAAATGGACTGGATAGTGATGTTGGAATTCTCCAAATATCATTACTGTGGTTCCCTATTTATGATAATACTTAACTACATACCGAATGCTACATGGCCCTCGTGTCACTATTTTAAGGGAGAGTCATAAAGGATGACACCAAGATAGAAGCTGGGTGAGCTAGCCTTGACCAGAGGACCAGAGGTGTGAGTCAGCCTGTTCTGGCCTGCATTCCTGTCCTGCTTTGTCTCTCTGAAAAAAGACTTCACAGTTTTCAAACGCCCAGGAGTTCCTCATCCATGGCCGGGCATTCTTTCTCATACAACCCTTCATTCGACATAGGCAGAGCTGGGGCTTGTCACCTTTGCTCCAGGAAAAGCGTGTAGCTTGGGTGTTGGGGATGGGAGGCACATCGTCTAAAGAATATTCTAGGACCGCGAGGACAAAGCCCTGAGAAGCGGGAGGGAAGGTGTCCCAGCACTGATGGGTGGTTACCACTCATCCAACCATTGTTGAGCACCTACTATGTGCCAGACGCTGCGCTAGGCACTTGGCGACACAGAGTGAACAAAATAGCCGAAGCCTTTTCCTGCCTGGTACTCAACATTCTCATCTGAAATGCTTCAGGATGTGAAAGGCCCACGAGGACACATGCAGCTCCTTATTTGAAGACACAAATGCTATGGAAATAGAGTGGGAGGTGGGAGGGCTGACCCATGGGGGAAATTAGCAAGTGTATGCACACAGACTCAATAGATGGAGAGATTTAAGAATGCGGATCTCTCTGTCCATAAAAGCCTCGGATTACTGTCACAGTTTCCACAGTAGCCACTTCTTGGAGCGCCCTGCTAAAAAGCATCCCCCTGCCATGGCCCCTGCACACGGAGGCGGCTCCCAGAGCGATGCAGCCCTGTAAGAAGCCCCGCCAGGCCCCCGTGTTCAGGGGTGGACAGCTGACTCCAGCTGAGCAAATCCATTTCTCACTCTTGGAAATTTTCACAGAGATGCAGAGACTGGAAACCATGGCGCTGACCTGCACTGACATCAGGCAGCCTTCTAGAGGCTTCTGCCATTCTGCTGCAGAAGGGTCCAGCGCTGCCTGGGTTAGTGATGGTCTCAAGGGTTGGTTTTACAAATCCTACTTGGCTCTCATCAGATTTACCACTCCAATGTTTTTTGTTGTTTTGTTCTCCTTTGATTTCTTTTTATTTTAATGAAGTTGCCTACTGTTGGTTGTCTGTTGCTTGCAACCGAACAACCCTGACTGATAAGTGCAAGGCCCAGAGGAAGGAGGCCCGGTAGGCAGCATGCCGCACACAATGGAGTCCCAGAGAGCTTATTTCCCTCCGCACGGAGAGCGTCCGACTCTGGAGTGCTTTCTGCAAATTCCCTTTAGAGCCGCTGAAACACCAACTGCCAGGAAGATGCATTTGTCACTAGGAAGGTCCCTTTCAGACTCAGCTCCAGAAGGTTCTGATACTGATGGCCTGAACAGGTCTTATTATGAAGTTGTCACAGCAATAATGTGGTTTCAGGGCCCTGCCTCGGAGCACCTCGCTCACTGAGACGGTAACGGGAGCTGGGGCCCTTCCACGCTGGCCGCGCTGGCCCGGCAGCACACCCCTCCCTGGCTCGGGCTTGCTGACCTCCCAGGTCAGGTAATCTGCTGCCACCGTTTATCTGCAAAGCGAGCCCTGCAGGAGATGCAGTGTTCCAAACGAGGACTCTTGAGGAGCAGATGGGCAGCGTGCAGCCTGATGAGGTGAGAAGGCTGGACTGGGAGCCAAGAGACCTGAACCCTGCAGCCAGCCCTAACAAGCTGAGTGACTCCGGGTCGCTCCACTCCTCCCTCGGGTCGCTAAATCTAGGTTATGAAAACTTTGGAAGGCAGTCTGGCAGGAGCGATCGGCCTAACCTGGTTTCCCTCTCTGACTCCACCACTGCTCCTGGGCACGTCTCTTTAACCGTCCTGAGCGTCCGAGTTCACGCTCCTGTTGGACGAATGCTTCACAAGGAAATGCAGACGTGCGTGGCACCACGCCTGGCACGTCCTAACCCCGAGTGCACGATGGCTGCTACCCGTGACGGTTCATTTTATGTGTCAGCTGGGCGAGCAGTTTGGACTAGATGTTGCTGTATTTTGTGGATGTGATTAACACGGACACTCAGTTGACTTCAAATAATGCCCCTTACCCTCAATAAAGTAGGTGGGCCTCATTGAATCAGTTGAACCTTAAGATCAAAACCCGAGCTTTCCTGGAAAAGAAGACATTCTGCCTCAAGACTGTAACATAGAAATCCTGCCTGAGTGTCCAGCCTGCTGGCCTGTCCTATGGATTTCAAACTTGCCAATCCTCACAGTTCCTTAGAATAACCACCCATCCATCCATCCATCCATCCATCCATCCAATTGGTTCTGTTTCTTTGAAGAATCCTGCGTGATACATTGTTCTTGCTTCTTGTCCAAAAACCCTTCAAAAATATTCACAAACCTATGACAACATTTTTGGACTGAAGAACTCTTAAAAGAAACATTAGGTATCTACTGAAGTAACGCAAAACCCTGCTGGTATGTGGAGAGAAGCTAGGCAGCACTCGGTTCAAATCCTGCCTGTCGCGCTCTCTTATGACCTTGGGCACGATGCTCAAATTCTCCTGGTCGTGGGGTCCCCGTCTGTGACACGGAGGTGATGACGCTTACCTCTGGTCAGTCAGGGCTGCCATCAGGAAGAAACGAAAGACTCTCCCTGGAGCCCGACACAGCACCTGACTCAGAATGGCACATTAACGAATAAGCCCTTCCCTGTTCCTGTGTCCTGGTGGGTCTGTTGCAAGACGATGAGAGGGACAGGGGACTCAGGAAGGCAACGGCAGGTCGCTGTGAGCGGGACAGACTCCGGCTTGGCGGCCTGCTTGTCTGTGGAACAGGGTTTATGAGTCTCAGCCTCCGGCTAGCTCTCCGGGTCCCTGCTCATGTCTAACACAGCCCGGTGTCCCTTTGGGTCTGCAGAGCTGACCGGAGGAGACACTGTGGCCAGCTCTGGTCCCCCGTCTCCGCTCCTTTTGTCGGCCTCGCCTCTCAGCTTACTCAGGCACGCGGATAGTTCAGACCCTCTTCTGCTCCCACCCGGTAACCCCATGCTCTGCCCGGAGACAGGTGTCCATCCCCTGGGATGCAGCCCAGGTGCCTGGCAGGAAGAGATCACGAGAAAGTGGCCCAGAGAAGTAAGAAACGAGGCTTTCCTGCACAGCTCCTATGGGGTCACCTCATCGGTGGTGAAGGTGCGGGCGCCGGGGCCAGGCTGCTTCGGTTCGCCCCTCGCTAATTACCCAGCCTCCTTGTCCCCCCATTTCTGTACCTGTAAAGACGGGGCTGGTGACGGCAGCACTGATCTCAGGGGCGTCCGTGAGGCTCAAATGATGTAAAGAAAAACGAGAAGGGCCAGCCAAGTCTGAACAGGAAGAAGTGGTTTGGGGTTCTCTCCTGTTTGGGTCCGTCCATAGGGGGCGGGGGGTGGGACAAACTCAGATGGCTGGCGGGCACAGCGCAGGCAGGATGGCAGTGGCCGCCAGGCGTCCGTGCTGGGGAGACAAGAGGGAGGAGCGCAGTGACGGGACGACCTGGGGAGCCCTGAGACTCCGGCAGCACCGACGCGCCCGGAACGGCCGACGCGCTGGGCGCCGGCTGCAGTGGTGTCCGGCCAGGTGAGGGCCGGCTCTCCCAGGGCACGCCCGTGCGCGGCGGGGCCAAAGGGCGACAAGGAGCACGTCTTCAATCGGACGGCGCGGAGCCTGCCGTAACGCCCCCGCTTCATTGACTGTGATCGCGGGCACTTCCCGAACCCCCTTGTTTCCTTATCTTGATCATAATAACTACTTCACCGATTTGGTTATTAGGAGAACGAAGATAATATATTCATTGGCTAATGAATATTTATGAAGCCAGACACAGACATTGGGTACAGAGCCTTTGCAGAGCTCGAGGTGTCGGGAGGGAGGCTGACAGAAGTGTGGGACTCGGTGCACGGAGCACTCCCTGCCCCCGAGCTGTGTCCCCATTGAGGAGCAGGAGTCAGCCGGTCGGGAGAGGGCTTCCAGGTGTCTGCAAAGCTCTGGAAGTGAGAGAGCACGCAGGGTTGGGGGAGCTGGGTTTCTCGGAGCACCGTGGGTGGTGCCCACGTCCTCGGTATTCCCCGGGCCAAGTGCTCACAGACGTCCCTCCTGGAATCCCTCAACCTACTCGTCGTCCCGGGCCACCACGAAGGCATTCAGACTCTGAAAGGTGAAGTCACTTGTCTTACAACAGTTAGCAGTTATCATCTTCATCACCTCCTCCTCCTCCTCATGGCATCAAGGCTGCACCAGCTTAGAAACGCGCTGGAAAGATCAAAAACAAAACGATTGTGGGGAGGAGCTGGGCCACGTCTGCTAAGCGGGCGACGTGGCAATTGGAGGCGTGTCGGGGTGGTGGGGGGCGGGTGAGGACAGGGGGCTGCAGCCTGCGCGCTTCCGCTCCCCACGCAGCCGTCTCGTCCCCACGGCACACACCGCCTCGTGGCAGCCGCGTGGGGCAGGGCCGCGTTGGGGACGCAGGGACATGTGCCCGGGCTTCATGAGCCTCCTGTCCTGTCCCTTTCTTTTCTTTACCCTCCCCCGCACCCGTCATGAATCTCTCCAGCTACTACAGTCCGCCAGGAACTCGGTGGCTCGAGCCAAGGTCGGTGATGACTCCCTCACGGCCAAACCGAACAGACTTCTCTCTCCGTTCCCATCGCTGCTGACGCCTCCGCGTCTGGTGCTCGGGACCGCGGCCTCTTAGCTAGACCAACCCCTCCAGGGCTCTGAAGAGCGTCCTCCGTCCCTCTCTGCCTCGATCAGGGTCACTGCTCCGTGCATCAGCCCTCTGGACGCTGGTCGGGTACGGGTACCCCTGGTTGTCTCTACTCCTTAGGGCAGGGGCAGGGGACCCTCGAGCTCTGCCCAGTGGCCTCTGCTCCCGTAACAGTTGGCTGAGCTGACGTCTTTGTGCAGGTGCCGTAGGTGGCTGGGCTGAAGCCGACGAGTGGCAAACTGCTGGGAGCCACAGGGCTGAAGGCAGCGGGGCCGCTGTCGGGACTTCGGAGCTAACGACTTTGTTGCTTCTGAGAGCCCCGGATCTCCCCGGCCCAGGCCACGGCATCAAATGTCAGAGAGTGTTGTTTCCTCAAACCAAGTGGCAGGGAATCTAAGCGCTCCTCGTACAAGCCCCCAGGGACTTGTGCCAACGTTATATTGAAAGGGGATGGGAGGAGGGGAGGAGACTTGCGCTGGAGTGGCCATCTGTTCCAGAAACTGCCAACGGCATCACTCCTGCGCTTAAGGCTTCGTGAGCAGCCACTGAGATGCCTGCCTCCGTGCACCTCCCTGGCCCACCTCTGCTGGGTGCACCCCCTTTGATGACGGGCCCACATCATCTTGGAGACTGGTACACCCTGGGCTATCTGTCACTGGGGTTGGTGGGTGGTGGCCGTGGCGAGAGCCTGCAGGTTGCCTGCTTAGGTACCTATCAGCTCTGCTAGGCTTGAGGTCAGGGACGAGCCGTGTTTCTAACTCTGGCCCAGTGGCAGGCATACAGGAGGCACTTGATAAATATACAGGGACTGAAGGGGTCAACCTGTTGTCGTCATGTGGGGGAGAGGATGGTACTGTGAAGAGGGCCCCTTGGAAACGGCAGAGCTGGGTTGAAATTGTCCTTCTGCCACTTAAATACATGGCACCTTTGAGCAAATGTACCTCCTGCATTTTAATCTTCTCACTTGTGCAATGGGAATAAAAGCACTCACCGACTAGGCTGTCATAAAGAGATAACGTGTGTCAGGCGCCTGGCACGGGGCCTGGCGCACGGAGGACATCTGTGCACACGCGTTTCTCCCTTCTGGGCCCTTCTGGGCCCCCTGCGCATTGGCACTCCCCTGCGAGGCTCACAGGGAGAGGTGGGCGCAGTTGAGGTGACCCCTGTTGGAAGAGAAAGCTGAGGCCTGGGTCTGAGATCCCCCCATACTTTTCAGATTTCGGCTCATTCCTGGGACGAGCATGTGGGCATCGTGCAAACTGAACTAGTGAGGGGCCTGCCAGATGGGGAGGTGCTAACGTGGCCGCAGACATAGTCAGTGAGGGGCAGGGAAGGGCACTCGTGTGTGCGCACGCGCGCGCGTGTGTACAGACTCGGGGAGGTTACGAGAAGCCCCATTGCCTCCAGGTGCCCCCTTCACACCTTTAAATTGCCTAGCTTCAGCAGTACTAGGGGTAAGCAGGGCTTTCAACTACAGCAACAGGAAATCATCTGAATGACACCCTCGCAGACTCAGCCGCCGTCCACCTCGGTGCAGAGAAAGGAAGGAGCCGAGTTCGGCTGTGCTTGTTAAATCCGCTCCGGCCATGGAGGAGGCACAGCCCGCCCTGTCCCTTCTTCGCGGCCCTGCACTGGAGGCCAGGTAGCAGGGCGTGCTGGACCATTGCAGCTGCCGAGGACACGAGCTCCCGGCAGCCAGGCTTTCGGGAGGTGCGTGGGGACGAGAGCAGGGCTTGCAAATGAGGGAGCTAAGGCTGTGCGGAGTACAAACAGAAAACACACACGTAACGGGAGAGGTCAGAGAGGCACGGAGCCACCTGGGGAGCCCAGCAAGATCGGTGCTCTGAAAGTGACGGCAGTAACATGTCCAGCAGGACGACCTGCCTGTCAGGGAGGGGTAGGAAAGAAAGAGAAGCCGAGGATGAGCTTTGGCGGGTACACTGAGAGAGAGAGAGAAAGAGAGAGAGAAAAGCGATAGTTGATGGTGCCACACTCTGTGCTAGAGACTCTATATTCATTATCTTATACAATTGTCAACATCACTAGTCACCCTGATTTAATCACCCCACTGCCCCGAGGTGGACTGGCAGCAACCACGGCTGAGATCGGGGAGTGCCTTCTCTGGGCGGGCACTGCATTGCCTGCTGGCCAGGGGTCTCAGGAGGGGCAGGCGTAGCTCTGAAGGTAGGAAGATGGTTCTGGGCAGACCGTCCGGATTCAGGTCCTACACCTGGACACTCAGCAGCATGCACTCTCCAGCAGGGTACGGCTTTGTGCCACAGTCTCTGTACCTGGGCTGTAAGGTTTTGTGAGGAGTAAATGGATTATCTCACAGACAGGTGAAGACAGTTTTCCAGTATTTATCCAGCATACACCCGATAAATACCATCTGTGATGACAATCATGGCCATCACAATGGGAATGGGGATGGGCCCAATGGGTAGCTGCATTCATAAACAGATTCAGCATGGAATGCCTTTGGACAAGCCCATGATAAGCCTGTTGTCCACTTACTAATGCTGTGCATGTTAGTGAAGCTAAACACCCGCATCTGTACCAGGAACTCTGAGGTTAAACAAGAAAATACATGTGGAAGTGCTTGTAACAGTGCCTATAGTACATATAGTAAGTGCTCAATAAATGCTAAATGTTATGTATAGTAGAATTAAAATGATGCATTAACCTAAGGGAATGCCACCCAGTGATGTCTCTGGGCAGACAGCCAGCAGGCCTTGCTCATTGCCACCTCTGCGGGCCTTGTTCAAATTTCTCTACTCATTCGACAAGTATTTATAGAGCAGCCATTCCGTGCTGAGGAATCGTGAGAATAAAACTGAAATCTGTCATTCTCGTACACTGTCAGAATACAGTCTCTGTCCAGGGTGGCACGTCTGTCCCCGAGAAAGCAAAGACAACATCTGCAACGCAGAGGTGTTTTAAGCTTCAGGCACTGAACCAAGACGAGGTGTCTTCAGGGTGAAAGAGGCGAGAAACCGGCCCTGTCTGGTGGCTGTGGAATGTCCCAGCTGAGGGGAGCTGTCTGTGCTGCCCACTTTTGATGCCTCTGCCTTTCTGGAACATTCCTCAAACATGCCATGATATGGTATGCCTTTATACCTGTTAGCCCTTCAAGCCTGAACTCAGCTATCACCTCTCCTCCAGGCCTTTCCTGTCCCCCTGCCCTGTGTTGCCGGCCTGTGAGCTGCTGCTCCTGGATCTGTTCTCTCTGTGTCGCTACAGCGGCAGCCCCTCCAGTGGGAGTGCCCCTAATCGTCAACCCCGAGAAGGCAGGCACCCGGCCTGCTCTGTTCCCTGTGACAGTCTCAGTGCCTCGAATAGCCCCTGGCTACAGCAGACACGCCATGTCCATCTGTGCCCTAAGGAATGTTCCAGGCATTGTGGTAGGTGCTTTCCAAATACGACCCCATTCAATCTTCCCAGGACCCTAAGAAGGAAGTTAAGAGAAGTTCCGTGCCCTTCCCAAGGTCAAGTGAGTGCTGAGTTGGAGTGGAAATGCAGGTCTGCATGGCTCCAGGGTCAACACTGTCACCACTCCACACGGCACCTGGCACAGCAGGTACCCACAAAGTAATGTTTTTGAATGCATGGATGTGAGTGTATAGTTTCTCATTTTATAAGAAAGAAAACAGATTCAGCATGGAATGCCTTTGGGAGGGTTAGATGAGGTGACCGGGCTGTGCTCACGGTGGCAGGGTACGTAACGGGAGGGGGAGGGGGAGGGGTGGGGCCCTGGTAAAGAATACGGGGTGCTGTGAGGAGGCTGAAGGACAGAATGTTCACTGCTGCAGAGTATCAGCCCCTTTACTAACCGGGGAAACAGGGTGGAGGGACTAAGGAAGCTCCCCCAAGTCACGTACTTTAAATATATGCCTGCCTTGCCCTGCTCAATTTCACTTGACATTTCTGAAATCAAGAGTGAAAACTACACATCTCCAAGTTTCTTCTCTAGAAGGCGAGGTGAAGGGCTGGGAGACAGGTGTTAGTGAGGCTCTGTAGCTATCTAGGCCCGTGCATAGAACCGAGTCCATTATTTTCCAATTGATCTGTTTGATTTTGCTGTACTATTAGCTGGCCGCTAGGCAACTGCTCAGGGAGCTCTGATGCTGAACTTTTTCCGGTACCCAAGTAGGCCCCCAAAAGGGAGATACGACTAAGTGTTTGGGGGGTGTCCAATGAGAGGGCTGTCAATCAGCCTGGCATCCTGGGGTCTCAGAATGATCTGGCCCCTTCCACAGTGAGCAGGGAAGCCCACCTTCCTCTCTGACACTAATACTCAAGCCCTCTCTCAGCCTCAGTCTGGTCACCTGTAATAATGCTTACCTCAGAGAGAAGTGTGACGACTACAGGTGATGTACAGAAGGCAGCTGGCAGGGGTGCTCGCGTGGCAAGGACCCAATAAATTGTAACGATCATGATTTTAAACGTGAATTGCGTAAGGGCCCTGGGGTAGAGCACCCTGTTGGATAGTTATGCTAAGGAAGTCAGTCTCTCAGAGGGTCCGCTGGCCTTTTGGGGTCCACGACCCTCAGTAAACAGAACCCTTAACCTCATCCCAAACCAATGCAGTAACGCTGGTCACGGAGCACATGCACGTTTAGTGTCTGGATCGGAAGCAAACCCATCGCACTCACTGGGAAAAATTTCCTTAAGCCAATAGCAAGTGAGTATGTTCATCTTCATGCGGAAAGGGGCAGTGCATGCTTTCTGGGGCTTCTCACGGACTCTTCCTCCTCACCGGTTCTCAAAATTCTGGTGCCTACCCACAATCTAGGTCAGAGGTCACAGACTGGTGGTGGGGCTGGGACGTGCCGTTCTGTCCGAAGGCGTGCGGTCTGCCTCAACAGTTTGGTTTGTTTGTTTGTTTTTAAGTTAGTTGTCAACATTAAAAGTTAAAGCACATGAAAATCCAGGTTTCTAGCTCCTCTAGAATTGAATGAAAACCTCAGGCCTGCCCTCTGCCCCCCGACCCCAGAGCAGTGATTCCACAAATGGAACAGGGAGACACCCGCTGCCCGAGCTGGGGGCTGTGCTCTCCCTGGTGAATGACACTCAGCACTCTCAGTTCCTTTACGCCAAGGTCATGGCCCCTGGAGGCATCTGGGTTTGTGACTCCTGATCAAAGTTCACTTCTTCATTTTTACAAAGAGGAAATAGGCCAAAACAAAACAAAACAATAAAACCCCAAAACCAAAAAAATAACCAACCCAGAATTCGCTGTAAGTCACACATTTTGCTACGGCACAGAGTGTGAGCTGGAGCGAGTGTTCTGGGGTCTCAGTCAGTGCCCCGTTCCCCTCAAAGTCAATGCCACGATATCCTCCTCGGTCCAGGAAGGAGATGGGCCCAGCAGACCAAGAGGGGCCGGCAGGGCAGGACTTCCGGGTGGCACGGGCCCCTCCATGGACGTCTCGGGTGGCCACATTTGAAAGAGCTTCCCTTTCAGAGGCCAGACGCCTCTGCAGGCAGCCACTGTGCTCAGCTGCAGAAGCTCTCCCTGGGCCAGTCCCTGTGCCCGCGGCCACAGAGCGCTCCCCAGGGCCTCCGCCTCCTCTCCGTCTCTCACCTGGACGAATGCAGGAGTCCTCTAACTGATCTCCCTTCCTCTGGTCCTCCCGATGGTGCCCCTTCCACACAGCCACCTCATCACGCCGTCCTCTCAGTGATTTCCCCCATCCGCTGCCACCCCACAAAGTCCCAGCTCCTTAGCACATGTAGGACAAGTCCGCGGGACACACCCTGGCTTCCATTTCCGGCCACGTCACCAATGGAGATCTCCCTCTAGCTCAGGCGTGTCCAACCTGCAGCCCAGGACGGCTCTGAATGCAGCCGACACACATTCTTAAACCGTTATGAGATTTTTTTGTGACTTTTTTTTTAAGCTCGTCAGCTCTGTTAGTTTGGGTGTATTGTAGGTGGGGCCCAAGACAATTCTCCTTCCAGTGTGGCCCCGGGGAGCCGAAAGGTTGGACACCCTGCTCTAGCTGGAACTCTGCCATCTGTACTGGCTAAATCCAAGTCAGCCTTCAGGCCTCTGTTTAGATCTCACTCCTTCCGGAAATCCTTTCCTAAGCTCCCTGCACCCTCAGATTAGGTTAATAACACCCCCGGACACCCCCATCACAGAACCTAAGGAACCTGCATCTTTAGTTAACTGTGTTTCCTGTTTTCTGTAAGCTTTGTGACTCACAATTCCCATCGGTGTGGTTCACAGGTATGGGAGCACATAGTAGGTACCTTATAAATGCTGACCTACTAAATGAATGAAAAGATGAATGCACACTATGATGGAAGGGAAGAAAAATCAGGACGGTCACACTGTCTTTTCACTGTCGATGGTAAGTCACTTCGGGTCTCTGGTCTCAAGTGTCCCCATGTGTACTAAAAAAGGACTGGGCACCATTATTTATCCTCAACTCAGGGGGTCCCTGGACTTCTACAGGGCCTGTGGAGAGAGCAGTGGAGTTTTAGGAGCAATGTGCAATATTTCAGGGCCCCTGAGCCACACATACTGTCACAAGGCACCTAAGGCCAACTTGAACGTCAGGAGACTCAGAAAATGTTAATTCACAGGCAAACTGAGTACCTCACATTGAGTAAGGTCCTGATTAGTGCTTAGCCACGTCTTTGATCAATACCACATGGAAAGACAACGCAAAAACACAATCCGGTCACGTGCGATGTTTTCCGAAATAGGATGCCATGAAGTAAAATAATAAAATAGTGCTTGGATGGGGACAGTAGAGAGCACAGACTTAAGATGGGGTCTGTGGAAAGACCCAGAAGGGTGGAGGATGGGCCGTGGTATAATCCTGAAGCCTCGCTCTTCTTGCTCAAGGCGGCCCTTGTCCCCACCACTGGTTCCTTTGGGAGCCCTGCCTGCCACCCGGAGCCTGCCACCCTGCACAGTGCAAGGCTTCTGAGTCCAAGGCATCGGGCCGGGCTGCAGGCCCTGTGTGGCCACACGAGGGTGCCGTCACTCCACACACTGGGGTTCCGAGGCCCAGCTGGAGCAGCAGTAAGACAGCGCACCCTTCCTAGAGCCCTGCGGGGGTCAGGAGTTGGGGTTCACGGGGCTCTGTGCCACAGCGGGCGCAGATGCCTCCCATCTTCCCTGATGAAGGGTTATGCTGCCCATGTCGCTCACGCTGCTGTTCTTAACAGAGAGAAGCTGGAAGGGGCTCCTCCGGCTCACAGGGGCGGGACTGACGCCAGGAACCCCCAAGAGAACGCTAGAAGCAAATCCAGGGGCCAGAGGGCACAGCTGCCTTCCCGAGGGAGTGAGGGCAGGGAGGGTGCCCCGCCACACTGATGCCCGCACTTCAGTACGAAAGGGTTCAACCCCTCCGGAAGTTATTTTAAAGGAGAGAGAGACAGAGGCAGTAAGAGAAAAAGGGACAGATACACACACACGTACACACACACACAGGAAGTGGGGCACAACGGAAAGATCGGTTCTGCCGCCTGGGACAGTGGGAAACGTAAAGCAGCCCGACGAGCAGGACGCAGGGTGGCCCGTGGCCCGGGAGCACAGGCTGTGCGGACTCGGACGGGGTGCTTCCCGTCCCCGAGCCTCACTATCCCCGCAGTGAAAGGGAGGTCACCATGCCTGCCTTTCGGACGCGCAACGTGGGCCTGGCAGACAAGTTAACATGCACACCACCGCTCACGGCGCCTGGATGCAGGGAGGCCCCCACTCAGCAGCAGAGGTCATCCGTGCTGACAGATGACAGTAACAAAGGACTTAAAAAACAAACATGCTTGACCACGTCTACTTGGTGACTTTAGTTTTCTCACGTGGGGACTTGAGGGCTATTGACTTCCATAGTCCTGTTCAGTTCAGACTGCTTGTTACTCCGTAAGCCATGCCACGCCGCACACGGCCACCACAGCCTTACAGGAGCCCAGTGCCGTCTCCAGCCCCTGGACACCTGCCACTCCGTGTGGGCAGGGGCTGGGAAAGGTCACTGGAGAGTCAGGGAGGCGGCTGTGACCGCGAGCGAGCACAGGCCTGCAGTCACACTGGCCGTGCCGTGCCCCCAGGTCCCACTTTACTGGGTGGGTGACCTTGGGCTAACAGGTCACGGTCTCCCTTCTGCGGTCTCCCACTGGGGAAATGGAGATAATAACAGCAGTACCCACGGCAGGGACTGTAGGGGGCAGGGCTGAAGTCCTACTTGTCCATCACTCAGGACAGTGCCTGGCACTCAGCAAGCCACACCATCCCTTTGATTTTTTTCACAGAACGGGCAGTGATCTTTCTGGAATGGTTAGATGAAGGCTGTCTGGCCCTGGCAGGCACGCGCCGACGCCCCGCGGGCCCTCACCTGAGGTACTCATAGAGCCCGTACATGGGCAGGAAGTCGATGTCGGACAGGAACATGTAGGGCGTGCCGACGTGCTGCATGGCCACGTTGCGTAGCAGGTTCACGGGGTAGAACTGGCCCTCCTTGTACACGATGTGGTAGGCCACGTTGTGACGGCCCATGAGCACCTCGGAGCCCTGCGCATAGCGGAGGAACTGCTGGGCCTCGGCGTCCGACAGGTAGAGGGCCAGGCTGATGGGCCCCTCCCAGTGCTTGCAGATGGCCTCCAGCATCTGGAGCCTGGAAGAGACAGGGAAGGTGAGCTGTATCATCTACGTGGCCTTCCTGAGGGGGTGGGGGTGGGCAGGGCTCTACCTCCACAGACACTTGGTCAAACAGCCTGAATCCAAGTCACTCTGGGACTGGGGTCCATCACCAAACCTCAGCTCCTTTACACGACGGGCACAGAAACACCTTGCTGGTTCTAGTCTTCGCTTCCAACTGAGTGAGTGATGTCGAGAGAGTCACACCCCACGTTAAGCCTCTGCTTTCCAGCTGGGGTGGGGAAGGTTCTATTACATGATCTAAAGATCCCCTTGCAACTCAAAACTGCTGCACCTCTCCTCTCAGCAGAGATGAACAGCCCTGCTGACTTCCCGAAGCAGTGACTGGCCGTAGAAGATTTAGGCAAGCTGAGGCCACGAGTTAGTGACCAGGAGCATTGAAGCAAGCAATGAAAACAAGAGTAGTAACGACGACAACGACCTGCATCATTACTATGCACCAGACACCTTCCAGAAGTCTCTGAACAACCCTGTGCACCCGCTTGTTCTTCTCCCCAGTTTCCTGATGAAGGAACTGAGGTGCCAGATGCCCAGTCAGCTTTGATTCCTGGACTCGGACCTGACCTGGGAAGACGGGTACCTAGACAGGGCCCTGGAGACGGCGAGAAGGAAGGCCTGGGTGTTTTGCAAAGAGAACGGAGGCGCACGTGCATGCTGGGCACAGACAGTGTGCCTGGGGGTGACGCCGTCTTCACTGCCCAGAGCTCCTGCTTGTCCCAGGGCCGTAGCCACGTCGCCAGGCTGCTGAGAGGCAGCAGGCAAGGAGAGTGCGAGAACAGGGGAAAGAACCCAAGGGGCTTCGGACAGAGCGGGCTCTGCGAAAAATGTTCGAAGAGCCATCTATGAAGACAGTTTTTTATTTTGTTTCTTTTCTTTTCTCTTTTCCCCAAAGGCATCAGAAGTGCCTGCTACATAAAATCGATGGTTAAGAAACAGCAGAAAGAACCAATTTCATTTTTTTCCCCTACCCAGCAAGAGGGACCTAATCAGCAGCCTCCCTCCTGGTCAGCATGCCCATGTTATTCGGGCAATTACCGGAAATAGATTCCAGGCGTTTCTAGGCTTCTAAATAAAAGAAAATGGGCGCACCTATCTTGTGTCAATGGCTTTCTCTAAGGGCTTGCAGAGCTTCCTGGCAGTAATTCTGTGAATTGGTATTGCCCAGATTTGCTTCCTCTTTCTTCCTGGGAGGACTAAGATACTCATCAGGGGAAAATGCCCTCCATTTCTCCTACTTTATGACACTTGCTAATCAAATTGACCAGAGCCGGCTTTTGAGAGGCATTACGTTCTCCACAAAGCCTGAGCTCACGGAAATCTGCATCCGGCTCTGCTGCGGGCTCCGGGCTCTGCTCAGGCTCCGGGCTCTGCCAGGTTCTGAGACTCCGGGGTTTTCAGTGATCCCACCCGCACCGCAGTTTCATCTTCTGCAAAAGGCGGGGGGCAGGGTGGGGCTCTGCACTCGGAAGGGAGAGGGGTTTGTACAAATCCTTTGAAATCTGGGGAGTCGAGGGCAAGAATGATTTATACGATGTGGATGTGGGAGCTGCTAGAGGGAGTGGGGGGTGGGAGGCACGTCTGGGCGTGCAGAGAAGCCAGCTTCTGGCTGCGGATTCTCTCACCGACTGGGTTTCTGACGGCGTCTGAGTTTTCCAAGCAGGAAACGAGCCCAGCCTGGAGCAGCCCTTCTCCCCAGCTCTGCCAAGCGTGTACAGCCGGCACGTCCAACCTGCGTCCTCGGACGGCTGTGATGAGGCCCAACCCAAATTCTTAAAACATGAGATTGTTTTGCAACATTTTCTATTTTTTTTTTTAGCTCATCAGCTATTGTTAGTGTATTTTTTATATGTGGCTCAAGACAACTCTTTTCCAATGTGGCCCAGGGAAGCCCAAAGGTTGGACACCCCTGGTTTAGAGTGAGAAGAGAGACACAAAATACTTCAGGTTCTCAAGAGAAAGGTGCTGCTGGTTATGACCAATGTGACATCCACATGGGCTTTACAGGAAGTGCTGCCAGTTGTCCCGTGGAAGCTCAGCGAGTGACAACTAACGATGACACAACTCATTTCTGTCTCTGTGCCACCAGCCCCAGTCTCTCCAGGCGTTCCTCCCTTAGAACTCAGCTTTCTGCCAGGACGTGAACACCAGTGACGGGCTGAGGTGTACCGAAACGGTGACTCACACACCTGAGGTGGTAATGGTACAGTCACCCTCTACTGTTCACCTGTCACTTACAGTGGGCGGGGCCACCTTTTGGCTGTTACCACGCGTCACATTCGCAGCACTGCCAGCCTGGTGAGGAAGCTCAAGGAGGGGAAGTGACTCCTTTCAAGTCACGGAGCTAGGAAGGAGAGAAGCGGGATTCACGCCCAGGTCTGTGTGGTCCTGGCACCCAGGATCCGAACCCTCACTCAATATGGACCGGCGTTAAGCCGAGAAGAATGCCCCTTAAATAGCTTCTCCTCGTTGTCTGCCCCCTCAAACACGAGAGTGCTTCCGCCAGTGTCGGCGTCTCCCGAGTCCCCTCTTCGCCTCAGTCTCTCTCGGGCTCTGCCTCAAAAATCCACCGTGCTCGTGACCCCTCTCGGGCTGCCGTTCCCCACACCTGTTCGTCCCTGTGCGGCTCCTGTGGGTGCCAAGTTTTGTGCCGGGTCTTTCTTTGGTCCCTTACATAAGAAGATAAAGTACTGGGCACAGCAGGGACCTGAGCCAGGGGACTGTGTCTCAAGAGATGGGGATTAATCCTAAAACCACAGAATCGTCAGCTTGGAAGGAACCTCAGAGATTTTGTTTTTCATCTGATTATCCCATTTTTATAATGAAAGAGCTCGCCTCACAGAAGGACATGACTTGCTGAAGAACATACGATAAATGAGTGAAGAGCTAACTCCGGGACCTACAGGCCTGACTGCCTGTCTCATGCTTTCTCTGACTCCCTGCAGAGCCCACCATCGGGGATGAGGAGGATGAAGGCTTGGGAATGGCCAGAGAGATGTCTGGCAGACTTAGACGTAGGCAGGGGCTACCCCAGGGGGTCCTCCTAAGACAGGGAGCTGGCAGGGGGATGCCAAGTCACGAACCTCAAAGACTGAAGTTGGGAGAAAGTTGGGAACGTCAACTGGCCAAAGCAGAACAGGCAGGTGCCACTGAGGCTCCACGGGGCAGGGCACTCACTTCCTGCGCGGCAGTCCGTCCCATTGGGTACCCCGGAGCCAGGCGGGCGGCATGGCGCACGGTGCACCTGCGGGCTCCGGGGTCACGCACACCTGGGATTGCACTCTCAGCTGTGTCAGCCTCCTGGATGATGGCCCATTTCCACGTGTGCATGTGGGGGATCATAACACCTTTGTGGATTACAAAATGCTACAATCCCCCCTCTCCCTCCAACCACACCCTTCCACGCCGATTCTGGGCTTTGGTCCGTGGGACATCAGCAAACAGGACACAAGCAGGGGGGTTAAAAAGTACCGGTTCAGTGGGGCTTACCCCTCGTTTCCCTTGGGAACGTGGGCCTGCCACCCTATGAACAAGCCTACTTATGATACTATTGAAGTACGTGGTACAAAGCTAGACAGGCATCAGGAACTCGGGATGTGACCGCTGTAATGTCCCCCTTAGGTTCTCTTTCTGCCTTTCAAACATGCACGCATCCCACAGGTTTTCACTGAGTATCTAGCATACTGCAATGGCTTTGTCAAACGAACAGGGACGAGCAGGTGTCAAGGACGCCGTGATCAGGATCCCTCCTGGTCAGCCCAGTCCGTCCTGTCGACGGTTAGTGTCCGCTGCCAGGGTGGGAGGGCCGTCCCCTGAGCAGACCTGCCAGCCCCACGGCTGTGGCTGGCGACGCTCATGCTTTCTGAGCAGAATGCTAGCGGGAGCTGGGCCCGGGAGCGCGCCCGCCACCTCCCCTAATTCGCCGTGGCATGCACGTCGGGTCTCCTTCTGCCTCAAAGGTTTACAAACACACCCGAAATGTTTCTTAAATTAAAAATCAATCCAACAGGCACCAGTCAGCCTGCTGCATCATAATTGGATGTGTAGGACGGAGAGAAAGGAGGAATGTTTACATCTTCATCGGCTCGGGACACGGCTTTATAAATCGTGCTGCTGTCCCGCTACGCATCTCTCGTTGGGGCGTGGAATTCCGGGGGTTCCCTGAGGTATTGTCAGGGCTGCGATACCTGTCACTGCATTGAGGGGGCGGGGGGGTCACGTGCTGCCATACTTGGGGATGCATGTGGTTTGAAGGCAAGACCTCTGTGGTTAGTGCCTGCAGTAGATTTTTCTGCAGGAGGGGAGGTCCTGCAGGGTCACCTGCAGCCCTGGCCAGGAGGCTCTGTTTTGTCTGCTACTCTTTTGTTGATGACAAGTGTATGTAAAAGGATAGAGGTGGGTCGTTAATAATTTTGAAAAGTTCTTTCTAATTGTGTGCAAATTACAGATAGCAAATTTCACAGCCAGCGTGGAGGTGAACCCTTTCGCTGCGACATTTGGATTTTCTCCGAATCAGTATTTCCACCTGCTGGAGCTCCCTGGTGGGGCAGTGGCTGGGCTTCGGCGCTCTCAACGCCGCGGCCTGGGTTCGATTCCCAGCCGGGGAACCAACCCCCCAAAAGTAAAAAAACATTGCCCCCCCCGCTGACTGCGGCGTTTGAGTTTACCCACCGTAATTACCGTAAGATTGTTACTCCGTGTGACACTGTT
Source organism: Lyroderma lyra (assembly GCA_004026885.1). Taxonomy (NCBI): domain Eukaryota; kingdom Metazoa; phylum Chordata; class Mammalia; order Chiroptera; family Megadermatidae; genus Lyroderma; species Lyroderma lyra. Next base: position 32,263 of record PVJL010003042.1, on the reverse strand, counting down.
TCAAGGGCTTTTCCTACTTCCAAGATCTCGTAATATGTTTTCCTGTGGCCTGCACTATCAACAACAAAGATGGGCTGTAGGCCATATTGTGTAAGACTTTGTAATAAATTTTGATGTCACCCATGCCACTAGAGTCCTATTTATCTATACGTAAATCTAACTGATGCCACTTAGTGTGTTTTGAGTATATCTTGCTAAAATTCAATATAATGATAAATTTATTACCATATAACAAAATTTTAAAATAAAAATGATGCCATTTATATACAAAGCAGCTCAAAATGTTGTTATTGCATAAAATAGTCAAAATCACAGCTCGCACAGTGAGAACCCTCTCTCTCTCTGTTTTCTACACCATCTTACCTCTCCTCAATACCTGCCACGTGCAGACAGATGCTGCGGTCACGGTGCTCAGATCCTGCAAGTATTTCTTGAATGCGAGTGTGTGTCAAAGGCTTTCAAGAGAGTCACTCATTCAAGGCTAACAAGGGCCCTGTGAGGCCAACACTTCTAACCCTCTTTAGTGAAGGGGAAAGATACACAAGTGTTACATGACTTGCTCACCTGGCCACAGCAGGTCACCAGGCAAGGGGGAAAGCAGCTGGTGGGATGGGAACCCGGAGCTCTTTGCAAGTGTCGTGTCCTTTTGTGCATCAGAGCCACACTCCGTATGATTTATTCCCAGATGCCTCTGGATGCAAGGTTCCACACTCACTCCCTGGAACTCCCGGACATCTGAGTGCTGTTCTTTCACTCACTCACTCACTCACTCACTCATTCGTGACTAAGAACAACTGACATTTACTGACTATTTAGTAAGTGTGCCAGGTTTACAGGCATTAAGTCATTTAATCCTGAAAACAATCCCACACAATTGCACCTATATGCTGAACAGACATGTCTGAGGTGGCTCCAACATAGAACGAGCCAAGCAAACTCCTTTCCGAACCGTGGGAGCTGAGGGGAGGAAGCTGGAGCAAGGGCAGCCATGGCGGGCCACGCGCAAGTCGAACAGGAAGCCGATCAGCTCAGGTGGGAGGGAGGGAGGTAGGACAGCAGGGACAGCACAGTGTGGCCCTGAGTGAGTGACCTTGGGGGCTTTGAGTCCATTTACCTCCTGGCAGCCAGAGACATTTTCAAAACCATACATTAGATCCAATACCTTTATGTGAATTTCTTCAGTAACTTATCACGACATCTAGAATGAGTTTCTAATGTTTTATCGTCTTCGTCTCAGGCACTCTTCTCTGATCCCTTGCTATGCTGCAGCCACAATGGTCTTCCATCGGGTTCTTGAAGGTGCAAGCCCCTGCCCACCACAGGGCTTCTGCACCTGCTACTTCATCTGCCTGGAAGCCTCTCTCAGCAACTCGTATGACTGACCCTTTTCCTCATCCTCCAGGTCCCTGCGGAAACGTCCCCTCCTTAGAAAGGCTTCCTTTGACCATACCACCTACAGAAGGTCCCTCACTTGACATCACTGTTATCTGTCCTGGTTTGTACAAAGCACTTACCACAATTATAATCATTTTACTTAACTGTTATCGTTGTTTATCCACTAGCCTGATGTTCTCAACCGTGGCTGCACATTGCAAGCTTCAATCAATTCAAGGTCCCCACCCACCATGATTTCTACTTAACTGGGCTGCAGTGGAGCCTGGACACGAACTGGGTTTAAAAGCTCCCCAGGTGATTCAATGTGTCCCTGGCCAGGGCTGAGAACCGCTGCCTTAGACTGTGAGCCGCCTAAGTGCGGGGTTCATCAGGGCCGCCCCGCCGCCCGGGAAAGCCTGAGAGATGTGTGCTGCATCGTACACACAGACGGAAACACAAAAGCGACTGCTTCTCGGGGGCCACTGTGATTCCAGTCTATGTACGTCCCTGCAATGCACCCCCTTCTCCTGGAGGCATTTTTTTTTTTTTTTTTGCACGAATCTGCAGTTTTTACTGCACTGCTCAGGCTAGAGTATTATTTTCCAAGTATTTGTTTTTCTCTCATGTCGTGCATTTGTTCCCCTTCAATTGCATCACAGGCATTTCTTTGTCTTGTGCTATTTTAAGTGCAAACATTATTCCTAAATAGCTTCTGATCCATTCTATTAGTTAAAATAAGCCCAGGCAGACATGGACCCAATGCAAATAACTACACACAAGTGAGACGGCCGCGCTATTGAATCTGGGGTGTCAGTCAGTTCCATTCCTGAAGGCTTTCTAACGCATGAATATAGAAACACTTTAGGTGGAGATGCTTCCACTTTTAAGGGAGTCCTTGAAAGGGATGTCAAACAAGTATTAAATTAGAGCGGTTTCAAACTTTCTCTTGGGCTCTGATTTGAGGGGGAGATGGGTGCCGATGACAACTGATGGTTCCATAGCTGGACATCTTTGGGGTAATATGTGAAAGTATAAACTAACTCCAACAAGCTTATTACTCCCTGAATAATAAGTTACTGAGCACCTCCCATATTGCTTATTCTGCAGTCCAGCTGCTTGGCCCTCACAAAAACAAAGCCACAGATGACCTTAGCTCTTCCCTTATGTATGCTCGTTCACGCATGCGCCTGAAGCTGTCTGCGTACGCCTGGATGGAGGGAAGGGCTGCTTCTAAGAGATGGAATCAGTCCCTCCCTCCATCCTCGAAACCACCGCCACCACCGCCATCACGGAAAGACAGGAGCCCTCAGTCCTCTGTGCGGGGAGCGGGGTGAGGTAGTGGCCCGGCCTGCAAGGCCACCTGTCCCTTCTCCCTTCTCCCTTCTCCCGAGGACGAGATGCAGTGAGGGGACTGTGTGGAGGGCGGGGCCGGTGTGCCATACCTGTCCATGGAGAGCTGGGCGACCAGGGTGACATCCGTGTTGTCTGAAGCGGGCTCGTACTCATAGTGCAGGAAGTACAGGTGGGTCCGATGGACCGTGAAGCGCTCCCGCCGGAACTCATAGCACAGGTCGTCCTCGTCCAGCTCTGAGAGCTGCTTCTGGAGCTGCAAGGTAGGAGAGGGCCCTTGGGGACACGGAGGACATCGCAAGATGCCCCTTGTGCCCTGCCCTCCCCTGGGCTCGTCACCCTTGGGCCTTGCGGATGGTCGAACACAGAAGCCGGGCTCACTGCTGTTTGGTCTCCGCCGTTAGTTCTGAAACGGCAACGCGGAGGGCGGAGGCGAGGGCAGCGGAGCTGCCTCTGTAACTGCTGCTCAGTCACCGCGTGCAGCACCCTGTCGCCACGTGAGCCGGCCCCATGTACCAGGGCCGGCAGCGTAGCCCCAGCCCCTAAATGCTCCCAGCATTTTCCGGACGGCCAGGTCCATGTGTTCCCAAGGGCCGCCTGGAGAACCGGGGGATCCAGTGACCCCGGAGACATCCGCAGCCACCTAAACCTTCTAACCGTTCTCAAAGGGTGTCGTGGGGGGGTTCTCTTTAGCTTTTTAGGTCCACTTTGCTGTCCTTGCCTGTCTGAAGGCTGCCACCATGCCAACACCGTAAGGCCAGGAACCTGGGATTCTCATTCCACCTACGATCCTAGGAGCCAGGTGACCCCTTCTGCCCTCAGGATTAGACCCAGATCCTCGCTGACAATCACACTCTCTCCAACCTACTGTACCCCACATCCCTGCACCAGTGACCTTCTCTGTGTCCCCCAAGCCTGCCTTTCCCTCCACACCTCCGTGACTCGGCATATGCATGTCCCTCTCTGCTATGCCCTCCCTCACCTCACCCAGTCTTCTCCTCCGGGTACGTTTTATGTACCTTTCTGGACTCGGCTTAGATGACACCTGTTCTGAGGGTACTTCGAGGGCCCGCTTTCTCTCTGTGCTCCAAGAGCACTCAACCCGTCACTCCATGAAGCACTTGTCAGCCTGAACTGAAATTATTTAAGGGCGACTTTCCCGGCAAGGTTGTGGCACTTCCCATGGCCCCCAGCACCGTGCCCCGTGCACGACAGATACTCAGCGCTGCTGTGTTACATGCACGAGAAGTATCTGCAGCTCACAGGAGACTGTAATCACTGAGAAGTAAGGCCTGGCCTGCTAATTATCCTTCTCGATCCTTAATGTTATGCACTGAAGGTGATCCTTCTGAAGCCACTATTTGTTCCAGTATTTGCAGTGCAAGGGTCCGTGATGACGGAGAAGGTTTGGGACAGCAAGCGAGCATGTGCCAGGCTCCGAGCAAGGTGCTGGGTGCACGGATCCCCTTTCCCCAGAGCCTCTCGGGAGGCAAAGTGCAGCCTCGTTTGACAGCTGAGAAAGCAGCTTCGAGATCTCGAGGTCACTCGGGAGGTCAAACCTGGGTCTGTGTCCCCTCCCCGCACCAGCTGCCTCTCCAGGGAAGGTGCTCACTCAGTGACCACAGCACAGCAGCTGAGGTTACTGGGTCCATCCCCCTCCTGCCAGTACGATCTTGGGTGAGCACGTGCGTTACTTAACCCTCCTGAGCTTCAAGTTCCTTCACTGTAAAAGGGGGATAATGTAATAATAGCAACTGCCCCAGGGGATTGTGGGGAGATTCCAAGAGACTGCATATACAGAGCACTGTGTTTGGGGGGCGCGGGGGTGGGTGGGTAGGGATATGGCTGTGAGGATCAAAGGAGCTGGTGGAAGATACAATGCTCCAGGAAGAAAGCAGGCCGTCAAAATGCGTGTGCAGGATCATCCCAGCACAGCGAAAAGACAAACACCACAACACACACAGGGCACACACCAAAGGGACCGCATCACAGTGATAAAGCTCTCCTCCCCGCGGTGATTCGCAGATGAATTTCGTTGGCTTCTCCCTACTGTTCTGCGTTTGACCAATTCCCTGCGATGTTTTCAAATGAGCAAAAGGCATGTAGAAGCGCTTTGTAAACTGTAGAGTGCTGCACACACCCAAGCCATGTTCTTATGGTTACCTTATGCGCCTTTTCAAATTCTAACCCAGGACTGCTAACTGCTGACAGCAGGGCTGCTGTTACGTCATTTTCACCCAGGTTACTAGAAGTTTCTCCAGGGGGACATGGAGCCCAACAGGGGCTTTCATTCACGGGACCCGAAGGCTACCACACTCCTCACCCCGGCCATGGGAAAACCAGAGGGCTCCTGACAAGCAAGTCGCAGAAACAAAAGACAGATTTCTCCTGAGACAAAATGCATTTGCTAAATTGCTTCTTTGGGCAACCAGCTGAGGCAAAGGGAGATTTGGACTCCGGGGAAAATGGCCCTTTAAGCAGTTTGCATTTATTTCTTCCCATCCTAAGGACAGTGGCCTGGACTGACCTCTGAGCTGCCAGAGATGATGGCTGAGGACTCGGAGGGGAAGCAAGGGTGTCCCTGGGCTCTGGCCTAAAGGACTTCTGTGCAAAGTCAGGAAAAACCATGGAGAGCGATTATGGGGACAGCTGGAAAGTCCCCGCTGAGACGGATCCCTCTGACATTTATTTTCTATGTGACCTTGAGCAAGTCATTTCTGCCACCCCATAGCAAGATGAGGCATTTGGGCTTCCTGAAGTAACTCTGAAGGATCACACGCTCATGGGACCAGGTCATGCGCTGCAGGCATGCTCTCACTGAACGGTCACACAGTCTCCATGGGTTTGGGACGACCATCAGTCTCTTTCATGGACAGATGGAGACATTCATCACCTGAAAGGTTTAGCCACTTGTTCAAGGGCACATGATGAGTGAACTGAGCAGATGAAATATTTCCTCCAGGTGTATGTCCTCCAAGTTCTTGTCCATTGTCAAGTCACTACAATGCCGTGTTAATCTCTGGGGCGCTTTCTAGTCCTACTGCCAGGTGGTTCTGTGACTGTACAGGCCACTCGGGTTCCTCTCGGTGGCAGAGACCTGTGCTCGCCAATATTCGCATTCCCCTCCCTTCCTGGGGACACAGCCAGGCTGTGTTTCCACACTTGCTGCGGTTTAGGGTAACTAACTGCGTGGCCCAGCTCTGGACAGCAGGATATGGGCAGATCCTGGCTGCCACAGGGTCCATGTTCAAGGCGGTCTCGTGCACAGTCCTCACTCTGTCCGTCAGAGCAAGGACGCCCAGGACAGGAGTCCAAGGCTCCACGGTAGGTAGGGCCACAGACAGAAGGAGTCTGGGACCCTGGAGAAAAGCCACCTGCCAATCGGGAACACCATTTGGACTGTGTGGGAGACATAAACTGCTAGCAGGCTGGCCCATTTTATAATTGCTCGTGGTACCCTGACTAACACACCCACCTGAACTAGGCAGGAAGTGATGGAGCCAAGTAAGGGGACCAAGTAGGAAGTCTGTCTGAAGCCACCCATTTCTCCTTGTGACACTTGTACTTCTGATGATGCCCTAGAACAATGGGTAGAAATATCCGGATAAAATAACACTCAAGAATGTTGCCTTATGCGTTCAACTTACTTTCACTTTTCAGTGGCCTTGCCTCTTCCTCCCTACACTGTATGAGACCGGCGGGGCTGCCCTGTTGCCCTCAGCCGACAAGTAGGGAAATTGGGGCGTGAGGGACTGGCTCAGAGAAGCTGGGGCTCCACCTCACTTCTGACACCGACTTCAGGGCCCTCCCCTGTGCTTTCCAGGAAGCGGTTCAGGTTTATGAAGCCCCCCAGGTGGCGAAGGATCACACGCTCACCGGTTGCCCGCTGTGTGTATTATTAACCAACGAGGCTGCAGGAATCCAAAACGCCTTTTTTTAACCAACGAAGCCCAGCCATGGGTCACTTCCACTCTTCCGTGGGACAGGAGAGGCACGGGTTTAGGCACGTTTAGCAAAGGTTCAGCTCTGCTCAGCTCTGACCCAGGCTCTGAGGACACAAAAAAGGCCTGGTTTCCCTCCCGGTACCAGGATTGATTTGCATCTCACATCCAACTGAAAGGCCCTTCGTTTATGCCAAGTCCTGTGCTAAGAGTGGGGAAGGAACCCCAGTTTCTGTACTTAAATTGTACATAGAGTCTACCTGGGGGAACAAAGAAGCAAATTAACAATTATGAGACTGTGCGTTCATAATAGGAGCAACAGTTAATTTTGGAGGGCATGTGCTATGTGCCCCACCGATCTAAGCTCCTGACCTATCTGACCTTGTTTAGTCCTCACAGAGCCTATCAGGTAGGACTGATCATGATTCTCATTTCACAGATGAGACACCTGAGGCACAGAGAGCTTAAGCAAATGGCCTGAAAGTGCGCATTGAGTATTCCTAAGATCTTCCACGCGTCAGCCTTGCCCCAGAGCTGCCCGCCTGCGCACCACACAAGGAGCCAGCTGGTGGAGGAAGTGCCTGGCACGTTTGGAGAGACGACGACCGAAGCCTAGGGCTGCGAAGGATTGGGATGTGTGCAGCTGGAGCTGGACAGGAACACAGCAGACAGGTGGCAATGGCATGCCGGCGGTGCAGACATACCCACTGGGTCTCCTCTTCGCGACGCCGCCCGTGGCCTCCCAGCCAAGCGCTCTGACCCCTCAGGCTCTGGAGTTCATCCCGCGGGTGGAAGGAAGGTCACGGGAGGCCGCCTCGGGCAGCAGTCTGTCTCGGGGCTCTGCACTCCGCCGCCTGCCGTATGATTAAAGAGCCGGTGGCGTGCGGCTCACACGTGAGAGCAATAATACATTCTGGTTTTCCTCCGGGGCTTCTCTGGCATACAGCTGTTTCCACAGAGCCATCTGCTCCCTGGCACTGCCGTGCACTGATGCTCTACGGTGGTTGTAGGATCTGTTTATATGTGTCTTATTTTTAACTTCTAATTGAGCCGTGGTGATGCTGTTGTCTTCTCTTCTTAGTGGACTTAGTGTTGGGGGACAAGGGTGCGCCAGGGGCCTACCACCGCCCTTGCAGCAGGAGGGAGCTGAGCTGGGGAGCCCTCCTCTGGGGGGTGAGGCATGGGTCTCACAGCAGCTGGGAGGGAAGGTGTCCAGGAGCAGCTTTCAGGCCAGCGCTGGTATCAGGACCGCTGGTGGCTGGCAGCACCGTGCATAGCTTAACCCCACCAACCCTCCTGAGAGCCTGGCCTGGGTTTATCTATGCCCATTTGACAGGTGAGGAAACTGAGGCTTGAGGGAGGTGAAATTATGACATTATGCCCGATGTCACAGACCTAGTGCTGGGGCTTTTCTGATTTCAAGTACAAGGAAACTTCTAGCACATCACACATATGATAGCTCATCTGTTCAACAAAATTTGCTGAGCACACACCAGGTGCCAGGCAGCCTCTTGCATGCAGGTAAGAGGCATAAAGACCTACTGATGAATGAAACATGATGGACACAAGTAAGTCAAGAATAGAAGCTACTGATTGGTGATAAGGGCCACAGAGACAACCAAAGGAAGGTGCCCTGGGAGACAGGGTGTGCAGGGTAGGGCAGGGGGCAGCTAATGCTGTGCAGATTGGGGAGTAGTACCGCCCTGCTGTCACCCACCTGGCCCATGACCTCAGTGCTCTGAGCTGCCATTCCCTCCTGTAGACAAGGGAGGTGGTATTAACTCCCTTGCAGGGTTCATGAAAAGAGTATGAATGATTACACAAATACAAACAACTAGGAGAATCTCTGAATGACTTGCAGTTATTATTGATGTCCATTGTAAATGTGGCACTATATCCACTTAAGAAGCATGGTCTTGGTCTGTCACTTTCAGAGTTAGGTAGAGCTGGTTTCAAATCATGGCCCCACCACCCACGAGTTGTGTGTCTCTGGGCAAGTGACTCATCGGCTCTGAGCTGTGGTTTCCTTATCCGTGCAATGGGCTCCGAGTGCCCACAGACCCGACTGCAGGTGAGGATCAAAGCTGCATTTATCTTTCTCTTTCCCTGCAGGAAATCTCCAGTTGTCAGATTAGAAGAAGCCGAGACAGGCCTGGGAGCAGCACAGAGCGCTGTCGCAAGGCAGGGACCAGAGTGACTCATGCCTAGGACAGGGCTGGCCAACAGGCTCCAGCATCTCCAGTGTCATCGCTTGGAGACTGGTCCCGGTTCCCCGGAGTGCTGTCTTGGTGACGATCCTGGGGTTGGGACAGAGTGCAAGCAGAAAGAGTAGGGCCACCAATCAGTGATGTCTGGCATGGTCAGGGTATAAGCGGGCTCTAAGTCTGCAGACATGTCTACTGACTTACAATTCCGTGTCAATGCAGAAACTGCTTGGTGCCCAGGCTTCTGTTTTGTGTGTGCGTGTGCACTTTTTGGATGTTTGCTATGTTTCATCATTTAACTGCTAACACGGGCAGTGGAAAATTCTTTTACCCTTGGTCTTTCTGACTTCGACACCATTGGTTTTTCTGTTTTTGGCTGCCGGGGGGAAGGATGAGCAGGGAGGTGAGTGGAGAAGGGGTTGTTCTGGATCTGATGAACTGAAAATGACAGCTGTCAGAAAGGAATCTGCAGAATAAGCAGCAAACAGTCCAAGGCCATTTGCTGCCAGGATGAATAGCAGCTTCCCTCCTCTGGCCAATTCCTGCCCGCTCCTGCCCCCAGCCTACTCAGTGCAACCTTCACCACTGAAAACTGTAAACTGAGGTTTACTTCGGTGACTAAAGGAAAGGCCTGCACTTAAGCAAGACTCCCAGGCATATATTTATAACATATAAGTGGTTTTCCATTTAAAAAAGGAGAGCTTCCTTTAGCTGGGAAATGCCCTTGGGTGGAGGAAGGCTTTCCCAATGATGGAGCTCAGTCCATAACACAGTGCTTAGGGGGAGTTGCAGGTTCCTGAGTGACACGCTGTACGGTGTGTGCCAGGCTGACAGGGACAACAGCGGGTGTCCTCAGTTTCCTCCAGAGGACAGGACTCAGATTAATGGGTTCTTACAACAGGGGAAGATTTCAACTCCTCCCTGAACGGCTTAGCATCTGGAGCTTTCTAGCACTGGAGGCAGCTGTGGGAGGTGGTGAGCACCCTGTTCCTGGGAGGATTCCAGCAGAAGCCGGATGCAAGCCTGCTGGGATGCTGTGGAAGGATTTCCGCATGGGGGAGGGGAAGGGGGAGGGGAGACCCGTGCTTATGCAGCTGTGTTCTGTGGAGTGCCAGGGTTTCTTGGATGTGCTTCAGGGGCCGGGGTGCTGAGGAAAAGGGACAGGAATGTTAAGGTCTAGGATTGTAGTCTCCATGGCCATTTCAATAACGTAGTAATAATTAAGGCCTACTGGATGCTTACTGTGTTAGGCAAATGAGCTTATGGGTTCCAGGGAGACTTGCCGGGACAAACCAGGGGACAGAAGTAACTGTGTCCCATTAGCGACTGTCCTTCTACAACACTGTTGGAGCTGGATCTCTTTCAAATCAAACTCTAAAATGGGGGCCTGCTCCTCACTGAAGAGATGAACCCCCTGGATTCCTGAATTTATTACTTCTTTTGGCAGCAAGGCCAACTGGACATCCTCTCCTTCCTTCCAGCAGTCTTCTGATTGGTGGAGAGCCTTCTGGAATTGTCTGACCCGGGGCAGAGGTGACAGCCCTCACGTACTTTAGGGACAGAGTTCTAAGCACCTCTGTGGGTTCCTCTCTGCCAGGCCTTCCTAGAAGGTTAACAAAACCTGAAATCCATTTGTGCTGTAACAGATTGCCATCAGAGGGGCTGGGCACTGTGGTCGATGGCCAAAAAAAGAAACATCCCAATGAACACAGCGTTCCTGGTGCCGAGTCCTTCTTTTTTAGTGATTTAACATAAGTTATCCATGAAACACCAGGACAAAGGCATTCCTGTCCCTATTTTTCGAGTAGTGAACCTGAGACTCAGTGCATTCCCGTGAGTTCTCTGAGTCACGTGGCTGTGGAATGAGTGATCTGGGATGATGAGGGAGCTCACAGAGAAGAAACCATAATGGTGCAAAAAAAGAACTCTCCAGCTCTTCCTGTCCTCACCTTGTCTTATTTGAATCTGAATGTGCCGTGCTTCAGTTCACATCTGGTCTCCACGGCTTTTGCTGCTTGCTCTCTCCCTCTAAGACCACTTTCCATCCCCTTGCTCCTCCTTAATCATCCTTCAAACTCTCACCTCCTCCAGGGAGTCTTCCCTGATGCCCTCTCTTTCTCTCCCAGTGTGTGCAATGTCCTTCCGGTGTGCTCTCAAAGCACCACTGCCATCCTGGCACGGACAGTGCTGGGGAGCGCCCCTGAGGCCTGTCTGCACCCCTCCCCAGACAAGCGCTGTGAGAGCCGGGTTTGGCTCTGCAGCGCCCCGCTCCGGACCTCTCGCCCTGCCTGCACCTGGCAGCGTTTGCATGACCGTATGTCAAGCGGCAGAAGGAGCCCTGCCAGTGCCACTGGAGCCTTTCCCCACCTGGGATCCACCATCCATTGAAGAGGCTCCTGACTACATTTCTTTGAGACCACCACTGTCTGTGCACTTGTCATGGCGCCAATGACCTCCTCCCACAGAGCTGGGAGCCTCCCAGATCCTGCCCTTTCCCTCTGGTTGTGTTCGCAGGTAACTCCCGACATGCTGCGGAGGACCAGGAGGTGAAAGGCCTGTGGAGACGCGGTCCCAGGGGTGTGCGCTGCAGGCCGCCCCCGCAGGCTGGCTCAGCCAGAGGGGCCTGGCTGCAGCAGGGCACAGGGACCCACTGCCTTGACTGGTGACTGCCCATTGTACCTGCTCCCCTCTCTTTAGTGCCATCCAAACAACCCACCTATTCTCTCCATCCCCACTGCTGCTGTCCTAGGTCACGGGCCCACTGTCACTGTTTTTGGCCTGGAATGCAGCGACAGTCTCTAAGTGGTCTCCTTGCCTCCCTTCCATTCTATTCTCCACACAGAGTGACTGTTCTCATAGGGACATCTGACCAAATCTGCTCCCGCAGGGTCAAGGGCAAGCGTGTGGGGGGGAAGCCAGTTGTGGGGAGCGCTCACAGAAGGCCGCTCTCTCCTTTGTGGTTCCCCTGTAGCTGGACAGACTGGCATCTCCAACACTGGTTACATGGCAAGCAGCTTAGGTAGAGGACCTGGGTCAGCCTCTAGTCTCAGTCCCAGTGCCCTGCGAGGGGCCTGGCAGGTAGCTGGCATTCACGCGTGCCTAACGAGCAAATACACAGTCACAGATTCTGAGAAGGACCACAGAGGACTTCTCCCCTGTCCCTGACCCATCAGGGAAAGGTGGTGAGTCGTTTATAAAGGGAGTCTCAATTAGTAAGATGCTGACAGAGCACAGGGGAACCCCAGGATACAATGACTAACGGATGGCCTCATCCGGCAAGGCCTTTTATTTGAGCCACTGGGAAAAAAAAGAAAGAAAGAAAAAAAGAGGCAGGAGAACAGTTTTTATTTAACATTTGGGGAAAAAGTGCCGAATGGGCACTCAAACGTTGGTGCTAATGACAAATACTAACTTGAGTAAAGAGGACGGAAGGAAAAACCGAAAGAACACTGCTTGTGGAAGGCCCTGAACGCTTCCTAGCGTCTGAGAGAGAGTTCAAGTGCTTCGTGGTTTTCTTTCCTCTATGGCCGGGGTATAAAAGGGCCGACTCTGAGAAAGGCATCCAGGGGGATGCGGGGAAGAAGGCCGGAGCTAGCGGCGACTCCGCGGTGACCTGGGGGGGCGAGGCAGGGGCCAAAGGACAGAGCGCAGGGGTGGCCTTGTGACCAGTCATCCTGATACAGGCCAAGGTGAGTGCATACCTTTAGACCTTCCACGGATTGCCCTCCCCTGTCACTGGGAGCCTCAGAGGTTTCTCACGACATCCAAGATAAGAATAGAAGTAATAGCAACGACAGCAATAAACCGAAATTCTGACTCTTCACCCATCTCACAGTATTCTTTCAGCTGACTCCTGCCGACCTGCTGCTCAACTTCTCCCACTGCCCTCTTCTCCACCAGCCCCTGGGCACACAGGCCACCATCCCATGGTTCCTCCCATCACACCTGCCCTGCCCCAGGGCCTGTGTGCCAGCTCCTTTCGCCACTTGGAAGTGCCTCCCTTGCTCTTGTCCCTCCTCCTCCTCAGCTTCATGGAGAAGCATAATTGATGTTCAAAAAACAGCAAGTAGTTCATGGACACCACGTGGTGAGCTGGGACATGTGTGTATACTCATGTCATCATCAGCACAATCAAGGTAATAAACATATCCAGCTCCTGCAAAAGTCTCTCTTTGTCTTTCTGTGGGAAGAACACTGAACCCAGAATCTTCCCTTTGAAAAACTTTGAGGTGCACCACACTCAGTTAGCTCTGGGCCTGCACTCACCCTGCACACGTAATTTTATGTCCACTGAACGACAACCCTCCAAGGCCCCCCGCCCCATCCCCTGGGAACCACCATTGTACTGCCTGCTTCTCTGGTTTTCACTATCTTAGACGCCTCCGGTACGAGGAGTCCTGTGGTATTTGTCCTTCTGTGCCGACTTACTTCACTTAGCACGATGTCCTCCAGGTCCATCCATGCTGTCACAGATGGTCAGATTTCCTTCTTTGTAAAGGCTGAATAATACCCTATTGTGCATACACCACATTTTCTTTACCCAACCATCCGTCAGCGGACACTGAAGATGGTTCCAAGTCTTGGCTGTTGTGAATAATGCTGCAGTGGACTTGGAGGTGCAGATATATCACTTTGAGACCCTGATTTCATTCCTGTTGGATGTATACCCACTAGTGGAGTTCTTGGATCACATGGTGGTTCTATTTTTAATTTTTTGAGGAACGTTCATACTGTGTTTCATAGCGGATGCACCACTTGACATTCCCACCCACAGTGTGCAAAGTTCCAACGTCTCCACACCCTTACCAGCTCTCGTTATCTTTTGCTGTTTGGTAACAGCCATCCCCCCAACAGAAGTGAGGTGGTTGTCTCACTGTGGACTGGATTTGTACTTCCCAGACTCCTTGCTCTTCTAAAGCTGGCTCTTTCTTATATTCGGGTCTCAGATTAAATGTCGCCTCCTCAGAGAAGTCCTTCCTGACCCCTCAAATCAACGGAGCTGCCCAGGGGCTCCCTAACATGTCATTAGGTAGCACTTGCCACTTGCTGAGAGTGTATCCTGATAGTTTGTGTAGTTACTCATCGTGTCTCCCCACCAAAATACAAGCACCGTGAGAGCAGGGACCACTGTCCTTTCTAATGGATGAACAGTCAGTGCTTAGCATAAGAAGACCCGTAGTAACTGTCATTGACTGAGTGCATGGACCAATTTCTTCTGCATCTAATACTAAGGGTCAAGCAAAGGGCAGGGAATAAATATTTATCAAGCATCTAACATATGGCAGATGCTGAGCTAGCTGCTTTACACGCCATTTCTCAGTCTCAAAGCATCCCTTTAACAGTTTTTCATCCTCATTTGACAGTTAAGGAAACTGAAGCACAGAGAAGTTGAGTCACTTGCTTGAGGTTACACAGGAGGTAACTGGAAGGGATTAAAGCCAAACCGCGGTCAGCCTGACCCCACATGGCCTGCTGTTTCCACTACAAAGTGCTGCTTCTCCACATTCTGCTCCTCAGAACTTCAAATCAGTCTCCACTTTGCTCCTGGCTCGCTGTGTGACTGAGCAAACCTGCTTAACCTCTCTGTGCCTAAATTTCTTCACCTCTAACTGGGGGGAAAAGAGGGTTTCTATGAGCATCAGAGGAGATATAGCATATAAAATATATATATAAATGATGAAGAAACGGGGAAGTACAGATACTAGCTCTGCCTGTGACCACTTAGCTAACACCCCTCACCCATGCTCCCCGCTGGTGACCACCCCACACGCTGACCACACTGAACCGTGGGTCTCCCACGAGCATGCCATGCCCACAAAGACCTCAGAGTTTCCTGGCGAAGCAGAGCCCCCTCATCTGTTGTTTCACTGGTGCTTTTGCTCATGGGGGTTCCTCTGCTTGGAAACTCACTTCTGAGTCCACCTAGCCGAGGCCCAGTGAACCCCGCTGCACCCACGGTGATGAGCACGGAAGCCAGCCGCCGCCGTGCCCGTCCCCCCTCACCCCTCACCAGGCGGCGGGCTCCCAGTGCAGGGACGGGGCCTGGTTCATCCTCGGCCCGCCCTGAGCCCGGCACGCAGCCTGGCACACCGGCCGGAGGCCCTCGGCGGCCCGGCGGAGAGGCTGTCCCCGTGCGGCCCGGGCCGCGAGCCACTCACGTTTTCACTGTTGACGTCGGCTTCGCTGGGGCAGCCGAACAGTTCCCGCCGCAGCAGGTTCCCGTCGTACTCCAGGAAGGTCAGGTAGAGGTTGCGGAAGAACTCCACGTGCTTGTTCTTCACCCGCAGCTTCTTGGGGGAGTTCCAGTGAATGACCTGGCGGGACGAGAGGGGGGCTGTCGGCCGGGGAGGGCCTCGTGCTGCGCGGGGCCGCAGCTGGGCACTGCTCCCGGCACCAGGTCCGGGCTCGCCCACTCCCTCCCGCCCTCCCTCCCCCTTTAGGGTACAGAGGTTAAGACCAAGGGCTCTGAGAGCGAGGGTTCAGATCCTGGCTCTTCGCTAGGTAATCATTTAATCTTGGGCAAGCAGCTCGATCCCTCCATGCCTCAGTTTCCTCCTCTGGGAAATGGGGACAGTAACAGCTCCTGCCTGAGCCAGTGTAGAAGCTTCTGCGTCTGAGGCTGAGGCCGGGACTCGGCAAACCCCCTTTCCGCTCTGCCAGCGCCCGTGAGAGGGAGGCCGCGAGGCCAGGGCAGGAAGGAGGGACTGGCTCCCTCTGGTGCCTTCTGCGTCTGGCGTCACCCCACCTCCCTTCTTCCACCGGCGGTGGCACCCCCTTCCTTCGGAGGCTAAAGCCCGTTCGCCACGTTTCCAGACACTCAGAACAAGCTGCGTCGCCCTCTGATCCCGCCCAAGGATGCCTCCTGCTGACCCCACTCAGGTCTCGGTGGCAGCCCCGAGTCACAACTGCCACCTCTTTCCGCTGCTCCTTCCCCTCCAGGTGTCGCGACTTCCTGCAATTTTCTGTTTTTGCTTTTTTAGTTACCAAGTGAACACTGTCTAGTTACTACTGCTAAAGATTAAATGCTCTGTTCAGGTGATTGGTCTGGTCTCTGCCTCCAGCCAGGACTGACGGGGACACAGTCTCCGGAGCCGCTGTGAAAATGAAACTAGTCAGTCCGTGCAAAGCATGCAGGTCGTGCCTGGCCTAGGCTGGGCGCTCAACAGATGCTGACTCTGAGTGTTATGCGCCTGTGGTGTACCCCGTTGGGAGGTAACCAGAGGCCCTGGGGCAGTGTCTGCCCGTGGCTGCTGGGGAGACGTGTCCATGAACAGGTAACAGGATGTAATAATGGGGGGAGGACCGGGAAGGAACAGCAGCTCTCGAATACTCAGAAGAGCATGAGTGGAGAGGCCAGTGCTGAGGCCAGAAGGATGAGTGTGTACATCCTGGGGAGACACAGCCTGGGCAGAGGGGACAGTGGTGACACAGGCCGGGCAGAGGGGACAGTGGTGACACAAGCTGGGCAGAGGAAAGATCCAGGGAAGGAGAAGTCAGGAGCTGCAGCTGGGGCACAGGGGCGTGTGTGGGGGTGTGGCTGCAGACCGGGGGACACGCTGGCCTTGTGGGGGCCATGTACAGAACTCAGATTGCATCAACAATTTCTAAGGAGGGGGGCATTACTAACGCTGGGTTTTGGGAAGATCACTCTGATCGTAATGAGAAGATGTGAGTGAGTGGCGGGGTGGGAGGGCCAAAAGGGGGGCCAGGGACGCAGCTGGGAGCCCCCTGTCATTTCCAGAGGGCACAGCTCATGCCCTGGGCGAGGGAGCTCGTCTGCTGGTGGGACACGTCTCTGTCACGCTCCACCGACACTGCCTTCTCTCGGTCCTCACCACGACCCTAATCAGCGATGCAATTCAGAAGAACAAACGGGAGAAGTCACCTGCCCAGGACCACAGAACCGGCGACTGCTGGCGCTGGGATTCAAACCTCAGTTGAAATCCACTTGATTCTAAAGCCCACGTCCTTCCTTCCCTCTCCGCCACAGAGAACAGGAGAGATCAGGTTTTAACAACTCCCCCTTTTCCGGCTCGGCCACATTACTGGGGAAACAAAGTAACCCCCGGCGTCCCCTCCCGCTCCCCATGCCCCCGCTCGCTCCTCCCACGGTGGTGAGACTGAGGCAGGGATCTGGCGGGGGCGTGCCACGTCCTGGCTCCCTCCTTCAGCCGCGCTCTGTCTGTGAGCACCCGCAGGCCCGGGCCTGCAACGGGCCTGCAACCGAAGAGGTCCGCAAGGCTCGTCTCCCGCTGGGGCCCGCGGCTGTGACAGCCCCTGAAGCTGACCACGTCCCTCTCACAGTGCAGAGAAGTGTAGGACACCTGGGCCCAAACCATATCCCTGCCCCCCTGTACCCAGCGGTGGTGTAAGAGCAGAGAAGAACTAGGGGTGCCAGACCCGCCCGGCTATGCTCCTCACCAGTGGTGTGTGTGTGTGTGTGTGTGTGTGTGTGTGTGTGTGTGTCCTTGGGCAACTTGTTTCCCTTCTTGGGGCCTAAGTGCCCTCACAGGCAAGGTGGGGAGCAGTTGCCCTCACTTCACAAAGCACATGCCTGGCACAGGGCCTGCGTGTCGGGGGGGCTTCTCTTCTCCCCTGACAGATGGGGCCGCCAGCCTGCACCGCTCGGGTTCTTCCCTTCTTTCCCCTCCTGCCAGGGCAAAGGCCGCTGGGGCAGCCAGGCAGGAGGCCAGCGTTCGGCCTTCGGAGCAGAAAGGACCCGCCCACCCTCCTTGGGGTGAGGCCACCTGGCAGCGCGTGTGTCGGAGAGCACGACGATCACAGAAGACGCGGGTCTCCTCCCGTGCCTTTAAGGGTGCGGTTGGGAAGGTGAGGAAACTGCCCCCAAGAACACACCCAGCCGGGGTGTGAGGAGGGCCCGTGGGGACCACGTCTTCGCTGCGGACCAGTCTGGGGCTTGCCAAGCGCTGAGCCAGCAGGAAGGCGGATGGATGTCCTTCCTCAACGGGGAGCCACTTGAATTCAGGGGAAGAGAGGGCTGGCCTGTGTGTCAACAACCTTAACTCACCGCGCACAAATCTGCCAGGCACTTGGGGACGCCGTGTCATTAATTCTGCCCAATTGAATCCCACTGTCCATTTTCCAGAAATGGTCCCTGCCCGCCTGTATGTCACAGCTGGGACAGTGCAGAGCAGACACACCAAGGCGGTTCTAAGCCTGAAACCCCAGGTTCCCAACCACTGCCGAGTATGGGGCCACCGGGCTGGGCGCTTCACTGGTGGGAAGAGTGAGGTGCACAGAGGAGAGGTGACTCATCTGAGATCACCAGGTCGCAGCTTGGACGCGGACCCCGGTCTCCTCTGTCCCCGCCCGCTCCAGGCCATCTCTCATGCCAGCACGCCTCACTCTGTTCTGTGTCTGCCCAGGGAGCTGGGTTCGGGTGTCACCTACAGGCAAATAACCAGTGTGAGAGAAAAAGCAGCAGAGGTTAACAGAAGGGAGGGGAGACGATGGCGGGGTCATGGGCAGGGCTAGGGGGTCTTGGAAAACCCTTTATGACCCCGCCTCAAAGTCTATTGATATATATATTCAGAGTTACCCTTTTCACCTTGGTGTTTAATCATCAGAACACAGAAGACTCCATTCCCCTGTGCTAGTCTCTAGAGAAATAAATAGTAGCTATTGTTTATCGAATACCCCTCATATGCTGGATATTAGGTCAGTGCTGTTGTTGTGTGTGTCCACATTCAGTCTTCAAACAACGTGGTATGGCTGTTTCTATGGTCCCCATTTTACAGACGATAACCCTGGGGCTCAGACCAGTCAGGGCCCCTGAGCTAGTAAGTGGCCAATCCTAATACAAACTCAGGTCTGTCATGTTCTCCAATCTTTTTCTCTCTACTACATGGTCCATCCATCTGTCCGTCCATCCATCCTCCATTCAACAAGTATTAACATGAGCACCTACTACAGGCCAGGCCCTGAGAGGGGCCGTGAATGCAGAGGTGAACAGAGATCATGCTCTCCTTCTGGAACTTACACCGAGAGGGAGAGGCAGCTATCAGGTAACCGTCTCTTTTAAAGAGATGTTAAAGGGAGCTTGTTAGTGATTATTCCAGGCAGCTTCAAGAATGAAGAAACCGAGGCTCGGAGAGAGAAAGTGACCTGCCCAGAGTGACACAGCAGAGGGAGCCGTCGGGCCCAGCTGCCATCTCCTGGGTCACTGCTCCTTCCGCTAAACCACATGCTTGCTGCCTCTGAAAATCCGACTCGGAATCACTATTGCTGGTAATTTTGATCAGTGCTTTTCTGACTACGGAGAAATGTCATTTCCTGGTCCCGCAAGGGGCAGAATCACCCATCATTGCTGGCTTGGGGGCAGCAAACTGGTGATGGAGATGACATTCACCGACAAGCTTTCACACATGAGACTGAGTGACACTGGAGAATGTGCCTAAAATAGATTTTTGCAAGGAGCTGGTGAGTACATGTAAGTCTCCAAAGCTGGTGGTGAAAACCTATCATAGCTCACTCCACTAGCTGAGTACGTTAGTGCCGTAATTATTATTATTGTTATTAGCAGCTAACACATCTTGGATGCTTGCTATGTGTCAAGCACCTTCTCTGAACACTCTACTTGTCTGTCACAGCTTGCCGATTCTTCATTCAACAGTAATGATATTCTTATTATGCCATCTTACAGGTCAGGAAAGTTCAGCAAATCTCCCCAAGGTACACAGCTAGAATATGGGAGAATCAGGATTTGGACCCAGAGAGAAAGAGACATTACGGATCTATCTGTCTTATTTCTCCCATGTCTGTTATCATTAAATGACTCAGTTTATCGAAATGAACATGAGCTTTATAGAAGATTACAGGATCAGAAATGAAACCTATTCTCTCTTCCCAAATATAGGGACCCGATGCATCCCTGGGATACTAAGGCTACAGGTGACTTTGGACTTCCCAGAGACACAGGTTGACCCTCCAGCTTGGTAGGAGGCAGAGAGGGAGGCATCCAGATTGCGTGCCAGGTGGGCTGCGGAAGCTGCCAGGCATCGGGGCCCCCTGGGTGTGATCTAATTGGATCTGAAATATCTGTAAAAGCTGAGTATATGTGCAGATTTGGAGTCAGCCTGCAGTGAGCCAGGGAAATAGATGGAAATTGATTACTGTCCAGGAAACTTAAACATCATCTGGGAAGACAGCAGAAGTCAACAAGATTAAAAGAGAAACGTGAGACTCTATCATACACCAAGGACACAGAAAAAAGCATTTCAAAGACTGAAACAAGACCTCAGTACAAGGACAAGGCTATGGGAAGAGCTCAGCCAAAACGTCATTTTCTTAAACACTCAGGGGGTTCATACAAATAATTCACAGTGCAGACGTGCTCAGAAATAGGAGGCTGTGTGCAAATGACAGGTGAATAAGAACGTGGGCCTTATGTCTGCCAAGTTACTGAGATAAGGGGGGCCTGGAGAACGGATCTCTGCCTTAAGACCTCCACAGACTGTCTATGACCCACAGAATAACATCTATGCTCCTTACACTGGCAGGTAAAGCTGTCGTAAACTGGCTCCCACTTACAATTCCAACTGCATCTCCAGGCTGAAAGACTGCCTGCTAGTCCCTGAACCTGTCTTTCACAACTCAGAGCCTTTGCGTATGCTTCCCTGCTCCCCAGCACTTCCTTACTTCTTCCCTACCATGTGAGTGCCTACTTGTCCTTCACAGTTGAGCTCAAATGCATTTCTTGTTCCCCAGACCACAAACAGAATATTCCATCCTAGTATGCTTCTCTCTCCACTGCATTCTTCATTTCTCACAGAATATTAATTTCGGTCATAGTTGCTCCTAGGAATCCACTTACGTTCTAAGCCAATCATGAAGATCCTACTCTCTGACTTCCCCGACTCCCTTGCAGCTAGTGACTCAAGATTACCCAAAAAGATAAGCGGGGAAGCATGTATTTGATTTCCTAATAATAAGGTGCCATCCTCCTCTCACTGCACTTACCTTGACAGCCACCATGTGACTATGAAGGTCAACGCATGGCTGTCTGCAAACCAATGTCTGTCTATAGCTGCCTACTCCAGAACTCTTAGTGAAGAAATTCATATCCTTTATTTTATTTTTAGCCTCTGCAAATTGGGTATTCTCATTGTCACTGTAAGCATTCCTAATACAACGCCTGCGGCAATTGTTGGGCCCTTCCTCGGTGCTCCAGACTCCTGCATTTGACCCTATCAGAGAACTTATTGCATTCTCCTGCAATTATTTTTTGACATGCCTGCACCTTGGAGCACTGAAATGTGAATTCCTGGGTGGGCAGGGAGCGTGACTTGTTATTTTTCCTGAGTGCCACAGTGCCTGGCAGGTAGTTAGTATGCAATAGCTCCCCTTAGGTTCAAGAATGGAAATCATGATGATGACATTCTCAATAGTCCTCACATTCTGTCTGCCTACAGCAATTCAGTCATAAAAGCCCTATTAATGTGGGCTTTAGGATGGGGAGACATATGCCTTTTCTTTGTCTAAGGGCCAAACGCTGACATTTTTCTCTTGAAGGAGTTTAAGCTCCCTCTGTTCTCATCTTGTTTGATATTTCAAGGAGAAGGACAATTGTCTCACAAGACCCTTCCCTTGTCATCTTCAGGGTTACAGTGCATGGCAGAAAGGGACAAGCTGACAGAATCACATGCCAGTCCCAGCTCTAGCTCTTAGCAGCTGGGTGGCCCGCACTGAGTTGCCCAGAATCACGGAGACAGCCCCTCATACGTGAAAAGGTCAAGTTCAGGACCGAAGGGGTGCCGGAGATGATGGCTCATCGCACGTGTTCACTTGACTACGCCAGAAATCTGGTTTTAGACTTCGTGGGACAGCCATCTCACCAGCTAGGAGAGCGGGAGGAAAGCGGTGTCTATGTGGAAAGGAGGAATAAGAAACAAGATTTAGAATGAGGGACTGCAGACTGCCACAGCCTGGGGCGGAAAGGCAGGGTGGGTGCGGACAATGTGGCCCAGAGAAGGAGCCGGGCCAGGGGCAGGGAGGCCTGCGGCGAGGGCTGTTCAGGAAGGTGAGCAAGGGAGCTCCCTGATGGTGTAGCGGCTTAAGGCTTCGGCGCTGGCGCTGTCAGCACTGAGGCCTGGGTTCGATTCCCAGTCAGGGAGCTACCCACATACCAAAAAAAAAAAGCAAAATAAATAAATAAATAAATAAATAAAATAAAATAAAAAGGAAGGTGAGCACTTGCCCTTGGGTTCAAGACCCTGGGCAGAGACGGGAGAGCGCCACAGGCAGGCAGCAAGGCAAATTACACCCTGCTTCTCCCCAAGTCTGCTATGCTCTCAATGTGTTCCAATTGGTTAAAAGAGAGTAACAGTACCTGCTCTGGAGGATCGCTGAGACAAGAGAGGTAAAGGCGGCCACTGAGGGGCGTGGCGTGGACTGGTGCAGTGCCCGTAAGTCCTGGAATATTCCGCATTCCGTTCCCACAGCATCCCTAAAGTGATGCTGTCCTTCAGCCTCAACTTAAAACCTGAACGGCTGGCTCCTTGGGTGGGGGAGTCGGACCTCGTCCAGCTTTGCATGCACAGCGGCTGGCTTGGTCAGCGCCTGCTGGCGGTCACTCCAGCTTTTTATTCCCTCATCGACTGCTGAAGATTCTACTCCATTCCTCTCCCTTGCCCTCTCCCGTTCCTGGCAATACCAGGCAGCGACTATTCAAAAAGCATCCTTGATACTTGGCCACTGAGCCTAAATGCTCTGTGAGTCTTTCCTCCTCTTATTAAGCTCTCTATTGCTTCTTGTTTGTTTGTTTTTTTTTAAATAACTCTCAGGTTAAAAAAAAAATTCTTCCCAGACAAAGATGCATCATTGCCCTGGAAAGGGGAAGAGAAGACAAGCAAACTCAGGGATGATTCAGTTCCCTCAGTGGCAAATGTAGACACTGAGGCCAGTGCATGAATCCGAGGCCCTGTCCTGCATCCTATTGTTTCTTGGTCTGTCATCTGTAACATTTCTTATTTTTCCCTGTCTGAGGAGGCAGAGGCTGGGGAGAGGGAAAAGATGACAAAAGGATAATGGAGACCTTTGATGATAACACTCAGGACGGGAGGGTCACGAATCCATGAGCAGATGCAGCTATATTCTCTGACGTCCGTCATGTTCAATGTCGTGGGTTCTTTTTTGGCATGAAATGGGGGCAAAAATTCAGTTGGAATTCTGGTGTGTGTTAATTCCTGCTAGACCCTGACAGCAGGAAATGAACAAGTGATGCACACGGTGTAAGAATCCTCCATCACTGTTGCCTCAACGTGGCTTCTCTCTCTAGACACCCAGAATGGACCTGCGGAATCATGACCAGCCAGCCCTCTTCACAAACGTGCCAAGGTCACGATGCCTCACTGGGCTTTTTGTGCAGTGCTGCCAAGGGAGGCACACAGGGGCAAGTTCGCAAGCTTAATTGTCAGATTTTGGGAATGACGAAAGCTCTGATGGCCATTCCAGAACGAGAGTTCCACAACTGCTTTGCAGGGTGGACTAGGCGCTGGCGTCGGTGCACAGCTTCCCAAGGGGAGGACTTCGGAAGTGACCGGAGTGATATTCCGCAGTGAGGTGTGCAGCACTTTCTCTAGGGTGCGTTTGTGAAACTAATTGTCTGACCTATGTTCTGCCCCTTCCTGAGTGGGGTGGATGTAGCAACTCACCTCCCAAGAGTGAAGTATGAAAGGGGAAAATGGTAACTTTATAGAGAGAAAGCTGGCAGGTACTGCCTTAACCAAGGGAGTATGGTGGAGCATCCCGAGTGAAGTTCTGTGTGGCCGTCGGGTCCCTCCTGCTATAAGTGATGAGGAGGGCACGTCACCTCCGCGGCGGTCTTTCCAACCACCTGTAAGCTCAGTGTAATGAGAAAACACATCGTACAAACCAAATTTGAGGGACCTTTTACCAACCACCCAACCAACATACCTCACAAGCATCAAGGTCAGTCGTGAAAAACAAGGGGAGACTAAGAGACTGTCAGAGAACAGAGGAGACTGAGGGAGCAGGATCCTAATGGAAAACCTGGTGAAAACATGACTCAAGTCTCAAGTGCAGTGAATAGCACTGCACCATTTCTGGTTTGTTAGTTTTGACAAGTTCAATGTTAACTTAAGGGGAAAATGGATGGGGGTGGGGGGGGACACTGAACTCTCAGTATTACTTTTACAACTTTGCTGTAAGTCTAAATTCTTCCAAATAAAAGTTTGCATTAAAAAAAAAAAGGAGTCCTACAAAGGGACGACAGATTGAAAATACCAGTAAGACCAGCTTGTGTGACCGAGGACACAGCTGAGCTGACAATTCTGCTCCCATATGAGCTCTTCCTTCGCCACTTCACCAAGTACAGAAATGCCTACCTAATTAGAACCAACAAGAAGTTGGAAAAATAAATTAAATTCTCAAGATTATTTCAAATATGGAATTACAAGCACAATTGTTGAGTAAGAACTTCACCCGAAGTGTGTATTATGCCCTCAGATACTACTTAATGTGAGTACGAAGAGGCACGATTAGCAAGACATTTAAAAACAGAGCACCCGGGCTATGAAGCCAAGCCTCTAAACCTGTGGACGATGTTTAAAGTCTGGTGATATTCCAGAACTTCACATTTCATGGAAAGAGGTAGTCTCTTTGGAGATTTCATACGTAAAAATGAAAGATAATGAAATCCAATAAAAGAAATGCTCGTTTTTCCTGCCTTGGCAAAAGTCGCTGAAAAAACACACCAAAGATCATACGGTAACAAAATGAGGTAAATTCCTTTGCCAGCAAATGTTGTGACAAGAGTCATAGAAAACAAGCACGGAAGGCCCGAGGACACTGGTATTAGAACAAATGACATGCGAGACTTGATATGGGGTTAAATCAACGTACTGAGGATTTCTGATGTGTCAGTCACGCTAATTGTAAGATTCTGTTTAGATAATGAAATACACAAAGAACAACTTTTCAGTGAGCACTAAAGGAGAGGTGTCCTGGAGAAGTTATATTCCGCACAGTAAACTCCCACATGAAGGAAGGTGATGTTTTATGCAAAGTAGGTATGTGCAATCGCAAGCGTTGATTTAATGGGAATACCGAAAGGTTTCCAAGTAAGGTGACAGGACAAGAACTCCCCAATGAATTCCTTTCCTGGATCACTGATAGGCAAGTTTGCCGCAAAGCACTCAAAGCCGGCGTGCACAAACACTACCGGACGTCATCGACTTGAGTAACTTTATAAAGGTAAGACTGAACATGCACAGGATTTTTACAGTACTGGCTAAGGACATGAGGAATGACCATCAGAATCTTCTGTGCAACATAGGGCTCATGGGTTAACTCACGGCCAAGGACTTCGACTAGATGGCGTACTGAAGATGATTCACGCATTGCTGTTTTTAAGACACAAAAATGGTTGTCAGTGACATGCTATCTCACACTTAAAAAAATACACGCTTTTAAACGGAGCTTTCCATGTCAAGGTAATGAATGGGAAAGTGAGTAGTTTCAGAAAAAAAATTGTGATGTAGATAGAGCTGTTAGAAAATAAATATATGAAATTGTTTCCATTGTGGCAAAAAATGATGTCATATCTAACAAGACCCTCATATCGACATACTTAGAAACATCAGTGTTTTGACGTTCACAATCAGCAAATACCTCTCTATAGGTGCTTCTCTCTTTCAAAACCCTTTTCTTCTTAAAAGAGCCCAGACCAGGCAAGTTTGTCTACAGTGGGTGTCTAAGGAACCCGTCCCACAAGGTATTCCATGGGCAAAGGGGTCAGGGCTGTGTGTGGACAGAGACTGTGTGTGGGACAGGCCGGGGATCACACAAATAACATGGTATAAATAGTACACAGAACTCCCACTCCCCCAGCTTTCCTGTTCAAAAACAAATCCCATCACTAGTTCCTGTAGAACTCTTGGGATACACACACCAAACATGTAAAGTTCCAGAGTCATCACTTTCCTTCTGGGACTCCTGTTGATGTTTCCAGGAATCATGGCATCCGAACTTCCATCAGTCGTGTGCAACAAAGCCAGTGATGGGTAACTTAGAGTTAATACCCAGAGGAGTTAAGCTCTGACTACTACCCAAAGAGCAAAGAGTGGGTGAGTGTTGAGGAAAGAGAAAGACTGAAGCTTAAATTATTCAAAGTCCCCTCCACTGAGCATGCCACTCTCCAGCACAACATTGGGGCACGAGATGACGTGCCACAAACCAGTGCTGAACCTCGGTGAGCCACTTCCCCTCTTCAGGTCCCTACTTCCTGTCTGCGAAATGAGAGCGCTGGGACGCCTGACGCAGAAGACACTCTGACACGTTTTGCCCACCAGCCCAGGCATGGCAAGCTACTCCAGAGACAGTGGGAACACTGCCGACGTACGACTCACAGTGCGGACAGGAGATTACCCACGTGTCTCATATCCTGGTACTAAGTGCTTTACGTATCACCCCTTCGAATCGTTACATCTCCCCTAAAGTGCTGATTCCTCCCAACTTTCTCAGATGAGGGCGCCTGGTCAAGAGAGGCTGGGGAACGTGACAATGCCCTGCAGCCCAGCCCGCAGTGGGTACCGTGCAGTGTTTGCCGGGCAGATGAGCGGCTCCAGCCATCAGCACGCACGGGGGCCAGCTGCCTTCTCCGTAACCCTGGGACTCCTCGCGGTTACCAGCCGCAGCGGTGTGCAGAGACAATGACACGCTTCGAGCCCTTGAGCTTGGATCACACGATGAAATGAAAGAGGCACTCGCCTGAAGTCGCGAGAGGTCTGGCTGGGAGGTGGTAATTCTAGATTTTAGATCTTATTCCCCAAAGCAACTGTTTTTCCTTCCTCATTCCATCCTAATCCTCCCAAATCAACCTCACCATTCATCATTTTTATTACCCTCTCTCCGGTTTCCCCTGCCTCATTTTTCACTGGAGTCTGCTGAGCTCTAAGATGCTCAATATGCTAATGCATGGAGGCCCCTCATCTTCCCCTAAAGATGTGAAAACTGACACCTCTCTAAGTATTATAAAATGTTGCAAAACTTGAGATATGCGCTACTCCTTTTATGCAAATACTACAGATTGCCTCTAGGAACATACCTCATTTCCCCATATGGATGGCATTTCTCTTGGTTTTTCTCTTCTCCTTCAAGATTTTTCTTTTAAGTGTTCTCAGCTCTCAATTTATGAATGGATGGCAGTCAACAATTCAGCCTCTGGGTCTGCTGCTTAAAATCCAAATATTCTTTCAAGGAGACAATGTTATGTTTAGGGTCTCTGTTCTGAGCTTAGGGCTCAAAAAAACCCCTTTAACCCAAAGAGTGCTCCTATAGAATAATCCTAAAGAACCATTATCACACGTAAAATGTTTTCCTGGGAAAATGTATTCAGGTAGTAACTCAGCCCTGTGTCCGAGCCAAAAACTCTGGACTTCGAGTCAGACTGACGTGCGTGTGAACTTCATCGCTGTCGCACTTAGCTACGTGGCTCTGGGCGAGCACCCGACTTAATGCGTGTAATCCTTGATTTTTCCGACGTATAAAACAGACCGAATGATATTCACCTTGTGAGACCTTTGTAGACATTAAGCAAGGCCACGGAAAACAGCTCCCACCCAACCTGCCCGGGGAAACGCCATTCCGTCCCGTGAGGGCCTGGTCACAGCTCGCTTGCTCGGAGGCGCATTTCCTGTGAACCCCAAGTGGGGGTCACTGCCTTCCGGACAGACATGTGGGAAGCAACGCCGTGGTCCCTGCTGCTTGCCTACAGGCACCCGTTCACTGTTTCCACCCTGCACGTGGGATTCCACTGCTTCCCATCCTCCAGGGACATGAGCAGGGACAGGGGAGGGTCATGGTTCCCCAGGGCTGGGGAGCGAGGGAGCATGGGGGTTTGGGGGCGAAGGAGCGCTGGGATGGCCGCGGACGAGCAAGAAGTCACGTTTGGACATCAAGTTCCAGCTCGGATCACCTACAGAAATCCCTCCAAGCCACACAGCGTGCCGTGTCCCTGCTCTCCCGGTCCCCCTCCCCTCCTGCCATCACAGCACATGGAACTGGGGTTTCCTGTGTACTCACCGGTTACTTCTCACTAGACCGTGACCTTCCCAAGGGCGGGAACCGCGGTTTGCTCAGTTCTGGGGCTCCAGGACGTCTTACAAACCCGAGGATTGGACCCTCCAGTTGCCACTACCCACCATCGCCCCGTGGGTGTGGCCAAGGCTTCCTGCTCTCACTTGGAGACTCCAGGACTAGAACACAGTTTGGTGGACTCTCTCCCATTTCCCCCTCTCTAAATCGGCACACAGCCCCGGTGCTGGTGTCCTAAGAGTTTGTGCTCCTGGTGAAGCAATTCTGCCTCCTTCCCTTTGTAAGACCCAGCCAGGGCGGGCTGAGCCATCAAGCTTTAGGACCGACGAGATCAAAGTGAAGGCCTCTGAAACACGAAAGACTGAGGTAAAGTCAAGTGCATTTCTGTGGCGCGCCCAAGGGGCCTGGCTGCGAACGGGCCGGGAGTACCGGCTTCCATGTTATGGAGGATGGAGCTCAGCCCTGGAGAGGTTAAGTGACTTGCTCAAGTCCCTCAACGGTTAGGAGGCAGAGCTGTCAGGACAAGTGACAAAAGGAGCATACGCAGTGAAACCTCAATGGAACCGTTTCTCCCCTTGGAAGGTGTCTTAACCAACCCATGCTTAGCACAACGTTCTCCACGGACACCCGGAGGCAGGTGCCCAAGGCTGGGGGCTCCTCTCCAGCAGGATGTGGGAGCACGTTCCCCCATGTTGAATTCTGTGCTTATCAGGAGGGAGCTGTGTTTACCACCAGATGTGTGTTTTTGCCACTTGTATTTGTCATGTAATTAGAAGTGTACTAAAATATTCTCGTGTGTGTGTCTGTGTGCACGTGAGTGTGCACGTGAGTGTGCATATGCACACCCTGTGATGGAAGGGTGTCCTGTTCAGGGTGGATCCCACCTGAGCTGCTGGGGTGGCTCCTGCTATCCACAAGCCCTAACGGGACTGAGCAGGCTTGGAAAACAACTATCCTACCTGCTTCTGTTAATCTTTCTTAAATGTCTGTAGAGCTCACATGTATTTCCATATTTAATACTGTAAGTGTTTGGGGTCTTCATTTAGAAGTTTAGTGATGCTTTTATGACCAGAAATACGTCCTAGGAACTTAACTCTTGTTGACATCAAATAGTCGATAGTAAAATGGTTTGGTTATATGTTGTTCTACGTAAAGTCACAGTTTCCAAGACCCTACGGCCAATGTTAAGTGAGGACTTAGCGTATTCCCCAGGGAGTAGAACACAGAAACGAGCAAATCGGAGGTCCTGCATACATGTTGAACACGACGGATGAAGTAAATTTAAAAACGAGAGGAAGACGAGAAGGAAGCTAAGAAAATGACCAAGATGAACCTTTTGCTGGAATCCGAGGCCCAGGATGGAATGGAGGGACCTGTGAAATGCTGTGTACTTGGGACCACACCTTCTGATATGACCCAGAGGGTGGGGCTTGGGCCTACCAACCTCTGTCCCTCATCCCTCATCTCCCTCCCCACTTCTAAGGCAGCTCTTTTACAGACTGGCTAGCTATATTTAGGTTCTGTGTGAGATTTTGCTGTAAGAGTGGATAAAATTACTTCGGGGTTCTTTTTATGTTTATCTAAAAAGATGTGAGTTAAACTTCAGTCTCTACTTCATGGTTTTGCTGTGTGGTAGACCTTCCTCCACTTATGCAACAGGCTGCCAAAGAGAGTTAGAAAATTACTGTGTTTTAGAGCTTCTAAGTGACGAATAATTCAGCAACTGCTAAGCAATGCCAAAGTGGTGTAGCCATCCGCGACACCAACACGTAAGCGCTACGTGACCAACGGCTTTGTTTCGTTGCCCACAGCACCACTAGGGCCCTAACAGTGCCTGCGTGTATAAGCATTCAGCAAACACAAACCCAGGCACGCGAAGGCGGGCGAGGGTCTGCGGTGGGCAGACGTGACACCCTCCCGCTTGCAGGCCCAGCTTAGTCGGCATCTAGATGTTGGAGCTGCACGCTAGCAAACGAAGGGCCCCTCTAATTTGTGATCTTTTCCTTTGCACGGCTGCCACTTTAGAGGCTCTCAGATACTGTGACCAGTACCCTGGCTCGAGAAGACCGGCCTGGTTTCGCGAATAAAACTCACACTAATCCTCCCAAGAACAACCAATTTCACAAGACACCTACCTGCCAAGGCCCCCTTCCCTGCCCTGGATTATTATTATGAATTTTTTTTTTACTGTGGTAAAATATACATAAAGTTTACCATTTTAACCATTTTTACGTATATAGTTCAAGTGACACTAAGTACGTTCAGGTTGATGTGTCCCCATCACCACTGTCTTTCTCCGGAATTTTTCCATCATTCCACGCGGAAGCTCTACACCCACGGACGCCACACTTCCCCGCTCGGTCGCTGGTACCCACTGCCCCACTGTCTGTCTCTGCGAGTGTGACGCTGTGACATATCTCACGTAAGTGGGATCACATGACATCTGTCCTTTTGTAACTGGCTTATTTCACTTAGCATGTCCTCAAGGGTCATCCATGTTACAGCATGTGCCAGAATTTCCTTCCTATTTAGGCCTGCCAGAATTTTTAGTTGCATTAATTTTTGTGGAAGTTTTCTGT
Source organism: Lyroderma lyra (assembly GCA_004026885.1). Taxonomy (NCBI): domain Eukaryota; kingdom Metazoa; phylum Chordata; class Mammalia; order Chiroptera; family Megadermatidae; genus Lyroderma; species Lyroderma lyra. Next base: position 1,741 of record PVJL010003042.1, on the reverse strand, counting down.
TTGTATTTTTGGGTTTTTTTTGCTATAAAAATAAGACTTGAGAGTTTAGAAGTCTCCTATGCCCCTGCCTGGTCAAGAGATGCCACTTATTACGAGGACAAAGGTATTGCTTCAGTCTGTTGTCATTTGCCCACTGACAGGGGAACCTGGAGCTCTTGCAACGATTAAGACACCTGCTTCTCAATTTTTAACCAATTACATCCACGCCCAACATTGTAAAATACGTACCACTTCAATTTTATAATACAGAGCTGAAGTGTCATAGTTACATCTTTTGTAAATAGCATATTCCTATTCAATCTGACAATGTCTTTTCATCCCCAAAATTTGTTTGTTTGATTAATGATATATCTAAAACTTAATTCCATCATCTTGATTTCTTTGCTATTTTCCCCACTTTTCTAATTTTTTATTTTTTTTCTTGCACTTTTAAAAAATGATTGAGCTATTGTGGTTGTTTTGGTTTCTCTTATTCCATTCACCATCCCACCTACCATGGACTTAAAAGTTATGCACCCTTTTAAAATATTCTCTAAGAGCTTAAACTTGAAATATTAGCATGCATACCTAGCTGAGGGGCTAATGTTGATCTCTTGTCCCCCACAACAAAACAATGACCTCAGAATACTTTGATACTAATCACGTCCCTTGTTTCTTATGCGATTTCACTGTCTGATATTTCAGGTATAACGTTTTTAAACCTACAAATTATGCATGCTTATACTATTACTATTATTTAGAAATTGTTATTTGGATTTCCCACATGTGTCTAGTTTGTATGTTCAACATTCTTTCTGGGATCTGGAATCAAATTCCTTATTCCTGAAGAAGGTCCTCCTGACTTCATACAAGTCCTCTAATTGTCTTTCTCGCAATGGGAGCCCAAATTCCCGTGTATAACCTTTCACTAGAACGGCGGTATAATACATGCGGTTTGCCTGACCGTAATTTAGATCTACTGTCCCAGTGTAACTCACGATAGCATTCCCTCATTTGAATAACCAAATAGATAGTCACCTACCTTTAAAGCAGGCTCCCAGCCACCAACCATCAGAAAATACCCCCAGTAGTAAATGTCAGATCTAGCTGCTTTTTTGCTTATTTAGATTCATACTTTATTCTTCTTCTGGCCTCTGTTTATTTCCTTTACTTTATGGACTGATCAACTATGTTTTCAAAACAGTAAAAAATTTTTTTTATCTAGCATTTTAAGGTGTTCTTTACAGGGTTGGTTTTATCTGCCTCCCCTCTGAACTTCTGGTGTATGATATTCTTAGTAATATCCCTGTGTATTTCATATGTTTCCTTTATGTCTAATAAGTACATGACATAATAAATTTCATTCATGCTGACTGAAAAATAAATGATGTAGGTACTTCTGTTTTAAATAGTTTCTAATATTTTGCAATAAACTTCAAGTGCATTAAAAAAAGAGTTATTTCTTTTTGACTGTGATTTCATTTCTGGGAAAGTGTGAACTTGAAACTGTTCATTACAACATAGCTTTTATGAGGGCGGGCTGATAAATTTTGCCTTCCCTGTCATATTTCTTGTTGCATTAGACACATCTGGATATAACCGGTTCTGTGTAGCCTCAGGGTATCTCCCGTCCATCACTCTTGACCTTGTACACACAGATGCTTACATTTTTCACCCAGTACACCTCAAAATGAAGAGTGTTCAGAGATGTTCAGTTCAAACAGCCGGCTGTTACTGAATTCCTCACAGAGGAAAAAGTTCC